>JBBPBX010007923.1:21851-49845 GCA_038048925.1 Garcialebias charrua | reverse complement strand
TATATATCCATATATATATATATACATATACCGTTACCATGGCGCCGCGAGTGGCTGCCTCGGCACAGCGCTCTCTAGTATTATGTGTGTTTTTGCTTGTTTTGTGTGCTTTTTGCAACTCAAACCCACTTACCTACTCCAGAGAACAACTGCTGAACATTAGACAGTTCACTTCTGGAAGTTTTTTGCCAGTCTTCGAGAGCACGGAAAGTTTTCTGGAGTTAATAGTTGGAGGAGCAGCAGCTCTGTGGAGAGTGCGCAAGGGACGCAGGCGTGGGACGCGCGCCGGTGTGGATGTGAAGCTCCGCCAGCGAGGATTTAGAACAGCTCTCCCGGCGATTCATCTAGCGAACCTCCGCTCTCTTCCCAACAAAATGGATGAACTGCTTCTCCTCAACAAGACTGTCAAAAGATTCTCACGCTCGGCTGCTCTCTGCTTCACTGAAACCTGGCTCAGCGAGCTCATCCCGGACAGCGCGCTGCATCTGCCCGGCTTTCATCTTCACAGAGCGGACCGCGTCACGGAGCTGTCGGGAAAGTCCAGAGGCGGTGGAATATGTTTCTATATAAACGAAGGTTGGTGCTCAGATGTCTCAGTGCTGAACAAACACTGCAGCTCCAACTTAGAGATCTAAAGTGGGCCAGTCTGAGGCATGAAACTCCAGGGCTGAAAGTGAGTCCCACTCCAGCCCTGGTTATGAGGAAGTTATAATAAATGTAATGCTTGCAGCTCAGCTTGGAAACACGTCTGATGTTTCTGCTCCGGTGCTTTAGTTTTTATAAATGCTGCTAAAAGTCACAACTCTCTGAAGTAGTCGCTGCTCCTCATGTGCCTTTTAGTGATCAGAACATTGACAGAGCCACTGTGTACATGCTAGAGGCCAGAGATGAGGTAGAGGTAGAGCAGCCAACCTGGGACCAGAAAGTTGCAGTTTGACTCCCAGCCATTCCCACATGTTGTGGTGTCTCGGAGCAAGACACCCAATCCCCAATTGCTCCTCGGGCACTTACAGTACATAGCTGCCCACTGCTCCACCTGGGTGTGTCTCACATGTGATGGGTTAAATGCAGAGAACTAATTTAATCTTCATATGGAAACATACGATGATGACAACATACAGTATAGTACTTTACTAATATGTAAAACTGTAATCTTGCAATTCACATTTAGAGTTGGGGGTTTAACTCTCCAGCTGCCCTTGAGTCAAAATGACCTACAGGGTCATAAAACTAAGGCCAACTGGGTCATTTTGTTCCAATGGCAACAGGAGGGTGGAATTAGTGTAATCTTAATTAAACTGTCTGCACTATTGTTAGAAATTGATTCAACTAAACTTATATTATGAGTTCTATGCACATGTTTAAATTCCAAACATCAGCTTGAAGGTTTAGTTTTCTAGGAGTTTGAACTTCTCTTGAAGTTTAATGTTAAGTGTAATTCAACTTTCAATTCACTTGAGAGTTTAGTTAATTTGAAATTCATATTATTGGGATAATACCTGTAAGGTTTATTAAATGTAAAAGAAAATATGTTTATTGGACACGTTGCTTTAGCAGAAACTCAAATTGAAGGAAAATGTGCCAAATAGGGAAAGGTTCATTACAGGCTCCTTGCAGGGATTCAGGAAGTGTGCATGTTAATAGAGCAGCGTTATCTCCACCGCCTCCATCTTCTTTCATTTCACACACACGCACATACGCATGCACGCACGCACACACAACTGTATGTCTTTCCTTCACTCTGCTACAATGGCTGTGGATTGTCACAAAAACAGCTTGTGATCTGAAGCCCACTCCTTTTGACTTCACTTACATAAAAACTACATCCAATCCGGCGCCGTATTTTTAGACTGGCACAGACAGGTCTGGTAATGCTGCCTGACATCCACAGTCCCGTTATGTAACGTGGGGAATGGCAGTGAAAGCATCTGGAGACATTTTTACCTATAACTGCTTTGAGGACATATCCTGACGTAGACAGTAAAATGTGAGCAGTGCCCCTCGTCGTGCTCTCTGTTGTCAACGCTCAGCCACTTCTGAATGCTGCTGCACAATAAATCCACATTTTTCAGTCAAATTAACCTACAGTTACATCCCCCACAAAGAAATTTAAATAAACTTGAGGTGCGAGACATTCTGTGTTTTTTCAAGGGCATGGCACAGATCCTGGGACTTAAAAGTATCATTAGTTATAAAAGTAAAGTGTTATTTTAATGCAGCAGTGTATTCCGCAGAATGTCATGAAATCAGTGTGCACGTTGCTTTCACCTTCACAATGATGTTTTTAGGAAGAGGGAAGGGCTCACATCAGCTCTCATATTTTCTCTGTTGTTCTGACAAAAGTAAAGGAAAAAGACAGACTGGAAATCTCTGACACTTTCTCCTTTTGTCAAGAAGGAAACAGGAAGTCAGTTGGATAAATCAGTCGCCCACATCACCATGACCATCGTTCTAAAGAGCAGGTCCTTCTTTTGTCCTGCAAAAGAGGCATGGACCATAAACATCTGGGGGGTCTCAGGGTGTTTGGTACAGAGACACAGGTGATGGATTTATTGAGCCGTGTTGGTTTGTGCTGCTCCACGTTTGTCAGCTCAGTGTTGACAAAAGTAAAGAGACTAATTAAAGATGACAACATTTATTACAATGCACATACAATCAACTGTGGCAACAAGGTACATTACTCTTCTTTTAATTAAATTAAAGGTGGAAATGTGTTCTTGTTCAGGGAAACTATGTGCAAGTGTTTTATTCAAAGAGCAGAGTTTATAATCTTGACAGGATGTTTGTAGAACCATGGATTGGCTTAAACTAAAGAGACCTCAAAAGACTTCAGAAAAGAATGGAGCAACGTGCTTAATCGTTGGCAGTTTGTCAGATTCTCCAAAAAAAGTTACAAGTTGAATTTTTACCAACTTTTCTGAAAGAGCCAAATTGTTTGCAAAGATTTATTTATTCATTCCTGCACATCAGAAGAATCTTATCAGTGAAACATGACAGGAGAAGTTATATTTTGCTGCTTTTGGAAAACCATCCTCGACGCAACAGTGACTGAATGAATGAAATATATAACTTCCGGCTCTGGACGAGGCAGCAGCTTCTCTCCTTCCCTCCCCAACTTTTCCTCACCCTGCGTGGCTTCTTTGTCTTGTCTGCAGCTCCTCAGCACTCATCTCTCGAACGCAAATTGATTATGGATTTGGTTTCGTGGGCGATCAGCTCTATTGACAATATTTTTTCTACAAAACGGCAAGGGCCAGGAGAACCAGCTTGCCCTTCGCAGATGCACTCTGGGGGATACGTCATGGATTCCTGGGGGGAATGGAAGGTGATGTGTCTGTCAGTTCTATCTGTGGAGAACATGGAAGATATGTACATAATTGGATTTATGATAGCAGGCACTTTGCTTTTTGGCGTTTGTGGAGCACTGTTCTATTGGAAAATGAGGACGACTTCAGTGGCGATTAATGCCATGTCGAAGCTCTCGAGTCAAAGTAAGAGTGTGACCCGTGCTGTGATCTCAATAAATCAGCAGCTGTACGAGCTAAACCAGAAGGTGGACGCGATCTCTGAGAATCGCAGACCACCCGCAGGGCTTGGGACTCATGGACACTGTAGTGGTTTAAATCTAGAGGAGAATTCATAACTTGGATCAGTGAAATGTTCCCACAATAGACCTTTTACCAGTTGACGTCATCACGCAAAGCTCGCCTGAAACGAGCGTTCTGATTGGACGGCAAAATGCCGTGGCGAATCAATAACGGAAGTTGGGGCTAGCAGGAAGGAGCCGAGGAGCTTCGTAATGATAGTGAGTTGTAATTTAGAAGCTTGTTTTCTTAAAATAGTGAACAACCACTGGTCAAAATGCCTGAACATTGTGCTGCGGATACGAGAGGAGGTGATTGTGTGCGCTGATGGAAAATGGGGAAATCCTTCAGGCTTTTTGCGAATGTCCAGCAGGGTGAGTTAACTCTTGTGTAGTTGTCAACAACCTTTATATCCAAGCGTCAGAAATAAATGTTTTAAATTTCTCACACCAATACCTCTGATATTTAGACTGATTTGGTTATTGTTACAGGTTTAACATATTCTGTTAGCTGCTATAACTAGTGCCATGTCTTCATAAGAGCCGTCAGTATTAGCACAGTATGTACGGTAAACAAAAACATGACGTTTGAGTCAGTCACACAAATGTTCGTAGCGTCCTTATTTCTTATTTGATTTCTGTAAACTATGTCTTAAATTAAACCTGAGACAACTGGTGATGTTGTAATGTGAAAAATAAGAACTATCCCAAGAGATACATTTATTAGCTTTCCTAGGAAAATTTAATTTTGCTTCATAACATATTTACTATTGCACTTTTGACATGCTGTTTATACAGCTTACACTTCATTAGACGTAAAGTTAAATGTGTGAAAATCTTAAATATATTACAAACAATATATTTTACATGAGAATTCCATAATGACACATACAATATGGTTGTATATTGTTTTTGCAGACAAGGAGGTGGCTGCAACCATGTTGCTGCACTGTTGTTTGAGATGGAGAAATATCAGTTGTGGGGGTGTTGGAAACACATTCAAAACCAACCTGCACCCAGTTACCTTGTACATGGAAGGAACCAGCCCAAAAACGAACTACACCTGCTACTTGGATGAGCTGCAAGTTTTAAAGTGAGTTTAATCAGTGTTCCTGAAGAAATTTCACATTACGCTTATAACACAAATACCCAGAAAGGTGACTTTCAGTCAAACTTCACAACAACTGGAATAATACAATATCACTTATTCTGTCTTATTCCAGTCAAAAAACTATTCAACATTGTACAATTGTAGTTTATTGTATTGTGTTAATTATTGTTGTTTTCTACTGGCACTAGATAATAAATAAATGCAATGACATTGTAAGATCTGGAATAGTTTTAGGACATAAAAAAAACACTTCTACAGATTTGCTGATATGTGTTTGATATCAACCACATTTTTCATATTGGTGTCATTTAAGGCATGACATCAGCGTCAAAGTTTTCCAGGAGAACGCTGAACAGCCTGCATATTTGACCCATGACATCCTGATGACCAGAATGAGCCCATCATCACTGCTGGTCTTCACAAGGACATTTTGAGTGTGGAGCCATTGTTGACCTATTGCAGGTTGTAGTAGTAAACATTAAAAACCACTAACGCTTATCTGTATGTTTCTTTAATTCCTTTATTTGGTCTTCATTTGAAAGCTTCATGTCTTTTTTTTATTGTACCGGTTTTTTATATTTTCTGTCCTGTTAAGCACCTTGGTCAATGCAAGGCATTGTAGGAAGGTGCTATACAAATAAAGTTTATTATTATTATTTTTCTTTTGAGGTATGCTCAAAGCCCCTGGCTACGGTTCTCGATCCAGACTCTCCGGCAGATGGCGCTGACAACCTTAGCACTTGTCTAGTCTCCACACCATCAGAAAGTCCTGCCAGAAGTTCAAAACATCTTTAAATGTCTCACAAGCACAATCAGATTTAATTGAGGCAAAAACACGCAAACTGTTGTGCAGTGAAGAATGATTCATACACAGAAAACAATTATGCTGCTTTTTTTGCATGTCAAGATGATTACAACAGAAACTTTTCTCATTTTGATATGTTTAAAGATACTGATTAAATACAGCTGAAGTTTGCACGTTATCAAGATGTTTCTACCAGATTTTTTGGGTAAGATAATAAACGGTGCTTTACTGAAATGGCTTCATTTTTAATTCAATTATTACAGATTCCATTGTTGTCAACTTGGAGACTTTAGACAGTTTAATGTTTATGGGGTTCTGTTGATAAGTCATCAAAATCCTAAAATGTGACTAAAACAGCATTTGTATATTAACAGATTAAAAATTTTAACTACCGTAAACAAAAGTTCCACTTTACTAAAAGTCAAATTAGAGCACAGTTGCTTTATATTTAAAGGTTGGTGTGTTCATTTCTAAATTTAATGTACTACAATCAATGTCTGTTTTGGGATGTGTGAACTATTTCAGTAATCAATCACTGTAATAAACATG
Organism: Garcialebias charrua; assembly: GCA_038048925.1. Lineage (NCBI taxonomy): Eukaryota > Metazoa > Chordata > Actinopteri > Cyprinodontiformes > Rivulidae > Garcialebias > Garcialebias charrua. The sequence goes on along the minus strand of JBBPBX010007923.1, from coordinate 43,797 downwards.
GATTTGAATACAGTATAGTGCTACAAAAGGCCACAACACTCCTTGTACAATACATACCTCTTCCTCAAAGGGGGGCAGGTTCAGACTAGCTCCTCTTTTCTCCACCTCTGACTAGACATCAAACCCAATTGCTGCTGTAAAACAAAGTATTAATTCATATTTGACAATAAACAAAACAGTCTTATGTATAGTTAAACTGTAACTGTTAAACTGTATGCTTATACACATTGATGACAGGATTGCTATTTTTTTCTGTGACAGCATGTCACCGATGTCCCCAGCAAAACTGTGCAAATAACTTACAGAAACAGAGAAATGGCTGAAATGTTTTCAAAGATGCAATGCGGTCAGACCTCAAATAATGTTAAAAAAAACATGTTTGTCTTGTGGAAACTACTGTATTATTTCAACCCAGAAAGAGTTCAAATGATAACAGGCTAACAGTGCAATGGTCTGTTCATTTTTATACAGCTGAATGTTTGATAATAATAATAATAATAATGAATTTAATTTATAACGCACTTTTCATTAGTGAAAATCTCAAAGTGCTACACACATTCATACACCGGTAGCGGCAGACTACCATGTAAGGTGCTTTCCAGTCCTACATGGAGCAACTCAGGGTTAAGTGTCTTGCCCAAGGACACAACGACACATTGTGTGGGGAACCGGGATTCGAGCCGCCAACCTTCCGATCGGGGGACGACTGCCATTACCACTACGCCACGGCCGCCCCGTGATTGATGACATTTTACTCACCTGTTATTTCTTCAGGGGGGTTGAAGGAAGAATCTCCTTGCATGTCGCAGGTTGAAACTTCAACAGCGAGGCCTAGTAGAACTAGCTAGCTGCTAGCTTATCAACTGTCCAGGAGCATGTTTTTCTGCTGCGGGAAGTTGTTCTCTGTTTCCATATCCAAGATGTAATGTAGGAACGTGATCCACGGAGTTTGGCCATGCCAGATAAAAAAATGCTGATTACACACTTTGCTGTTTTGTACCGGGGTGAAGTCCTGCCGGCGAAGCTCTTGAAGCCACATCTTCCTTCTTTTAGTCGCTTTACTCGACTTTCCTAGAGGGACTTGGTAAAACGAACAAGTCTCACCATCTTCTTTTACTCGTTTACGTTGCCTCGAACAATTCTAAACACAATAAAAGTCATATTTCCCCAGCGCGACCGTTGACTGTAATTAAAACTCTCCGACGTTAGCCCTAGCTTCCGGTGAATTCTCGAAAAATGCGAGTGCGCATGCGCGATGACGTCAACGGGTAAAAGGTCTATTGGATCATACTGGATTAGATCGTCCAGCAGGACTCAAGGCTGCAGGAAATTAAACTGTCTGCCTGAAGTGAAAAATATTTATGTTATCTCTATCTGACTTCCCAAACAGCCTTGGAAAGGCTGGATATCAAATTTCTCCTGAGACATGAGCTACTAAGGACACTAGTTGCATCTACCTATCACATAAACCACCCTCTCCCTGGATAACTTTCTGTGAGCGTTTATTAGAGGTGCCGGTTGGTAACATCAACAGAACTGTTGCTATCGTTATAAATTGAATTCATTATTATTATTATTATTATCTGAAAAAGGCTTATGGACTAAATCTCACTGCCTCGACCTCAAATGCATATGTGATTGTCTTAACTATGCTTTCTGGTGTCATTTTTTGATTTCTCATATAGTGTCCAAACAGACAAGATGTGAAAGATCTTTTTTGTAATACCACCACCTATCCTCATGTTATCTACCCTTTTTTCATATCTAAGATTGTGGCGGCGCCGTAAGGCTGCGTCTTCGTGCACTCGGCCCATCTTAAGATGAATGTGCAAAATTCAATCATGTTGCATTGTGCCTTGGTGCAATGGCAATGTCAATAAAGATATTCTGATTCTGAAACCATCTTATCACCAGCAAACTGTAAGAGTGTACTGTTTAGTGGGGAAAGCAGTTTGTTTGTGGCTCCTCAGACTGATGTAACCCCTTAGGATGGAGGGTGAAATGTCTCAACAATAAAATGAACTGTCCAGCTGACCTGACTGAACATTATTGATTTTTTTTCTCACCTGGATTATTGAGCATGAACTTTGAAGATAATTCTTAACATTTAAGCGTACATGTAAATATATTGCCAAGCTTTAAAGAACAATGAATTCCAAAATAAATCCACAGACTTGAAATAATCTTAAAACAGAATAAGTCATGCAGCTAATCCATGGCCCAGACTACAAAGAATGGTTTAAGAATGGGGGAGTGGTGGCGCAGTGGTTAGATGGTGGGCCTGTGATCGGAAGATTGCCGGTTCAAGCCCCGGTACCGACAACATCAAAAAATGTGGGTGGAAAAAGGTGAAACACCCACACCTGCCTCCACCATCATTTACCCCACTCTGGGCCCCTGAGCAAGGCCCTTAATCCCCACCATCTGCTCCCTAACAGGTCTCTCTTGAAAATGAGTTCTCGTGGCTCAATGAGACTACCTGGATAAATAAAGGGTAAATGAAATGAAAAATAAATGAAAATAATTAAACTCAGGTTTTTAAAAACGTCAAGTTAAGTCTTAAGCTTCATGTCCATTCACCAGACCAGCTGAGGTTTATCAGAACAGTCATTTCAATTCAATCCTAAATACTTTATTAATCCCAAAGGGAAATTAAATGCTGTTGTATCTCATCATCCTGGTTTCATTTAGAGTTGTTATATACGCGGATGGCATCCTCGAACACCCCGAGGAGGGAAACATAATAATAATAATAATAAATTCAATTCATACCGCACTTTTCATTAATAAAAATCTCAAAGTGCTAGTGCTAACATGTCAGGAGAAAGAGGGAGAGGAGGAAAGTGAAGAATGTAGGACTGAGGGTTGCAACTCTAATGTGGGGACAATGACAGGCAAAGAGAGCTGGCTGACATGATGCAGAGAAGAAAGGTAGATGTTTTATGTGTCCAAGAGACCAAGTGGAAGGGCAGCAAGGCTTGCAGCATTGGAGCAGGGTTCAAACTGTTTTACCATGGTGTGGATAGAAAGAGAAATGGAGTAGGGGTGGTCCTGAAGGAGGAGTTGGCAAAGAATGTAGTAGAGGTGAAGAGAGTGTCAGATAGGGTGATGTGCCTGAAGGTAGAAGTAGAAGGTCTGATGCTAAACATAGTCAGTGGTTATGCTCCACAGGTTGGATGTGATGGGGAGGAGAAAGATCTGGATGAAGTGATAGAGAGTATTCCCAGGGAGGAAAGAGTGGTGATTGGAGCAGACCTGAATGGACATGTTGGTGAAGGAAACAGAGGGGNAATTGAACCGATTCGATCGTTTCTATTCTAGATTGTCTATTTATTTTGATGAGTCTCGCCATAGACTTCAAAATTTATTAGGAATACCAAATCCTACGTCGTTCGTCTAAAAGACAACAGACATTTAGATCAAACTATATTTCATTTTTATTTTAGTTTAACCTAAACTAAGTAATGAATGGAGGAATAGTTTGGAATTAGAGGCCTTCGTTACAGAAGCCCTCCAAAATTTTATAGGTATAGATCCCTATATCTAATTTACAGAATTGATCCACCCCTTAATTGGTAAGTGTAGCTGTTCTAAACCATGATAGCTTACATACCAGGTGCATATAGGTAAGGCTTAATGTAAAATCCCAATCATAAGCCCACCTTAAAAATCCACATAATTGCATGACACATAGAACCAGAGTGGCACTGACTGGAAACCAACCAGCCAACAACCTTCGATGTGGGACCTGCAGCTCCAACGCTTGGTCTTCAACCTCCATCCAAGGGTCGCCTCCTCTGCGTCAATCGAGGGATCCCCTCTACATGCTGATTATGAAAACAATTGTTGCTGATGAAATCACCAACTCTAATCGTGGTGGAATTACTGCTGTGGAATTACCGCTGTGGAGTGTAAGACTTTGCTTTCCAAGGGATCACAGACTTTGTTTTCCAAGAGTTAACAGACTTTGTTTTCCAAAGGATTAAAAGCTTTTCGCAATGGGATTACCTCCGAACAGTATGAAATTTCCAAAACTTTATGGGATTATAATTTTTGATTTTTCTTTTCCACTTGCTGGATTACTTCAAGATCAAAGACAGTTCAAGGTTTCCTTTCGTGTTGGACCCCATCCCCAAGGACTGGCGATGGCTTCCAAAAGGGGGGAGATGTAGTGGACATGACCTTGTCCACTTTTAAGACACCTGTGTACTTTTGAACTGTCCAGTGATGACCTTTACTGACCTCTCAGTGAAGCAAGACATTTACTACAAAATCATTCATTTAGCTATAATCTGATAAATATAGTCACCAAAAGAGACTATTTCTATCTTTGATTTGATCCTAATGTGATCAAAAGAATAACTTTTGTCATTCTCATGATGGTGCTTTTAAGCTGTGTTATTCTGTGAGAGTTAAACTGTGTCCACTGCTGTGTTAAAGGGAAATATCGGGTCACAGAGACCCGACTGTTCTGTTTAGAAATAAGAAGACAGTTTAATCAGTTGTTTTTCATTGAACAAGGCTCCAGCTTTCTCTGTCTGTTCCTAAACAAATCTCCCTCTGCTGCTGCTTGTTAACCTTGGGTTTGATAAGACAAATGAACTCCTCGACTGGTCCTTCCTTAAGTACTAGTCTAAGCTGTGCTGAAACGCTTCAGAGAGTTGCTGGGAACTTCCAAAGAGATGTGAACTTTCCCAAGAGCTGGACACGTGTGGTCAAGAGCTAACGACCGGCGTCTTCAGCTAAGGACTGATAACAGGCTGTTATGAGTCTACTTCGAACAAGCCGAGCTCAAAAACTTTGTTTATTCCCTCCTGGAATAAGTTTATCTTGAAGTCAGAGGCCTGAAGCTGACATATTCTCTGATGACCAACGCGGAAGCCAGGAGACGTTGAAACGTAAACTAAAACCAGTTTTGGACGTGCTGAGACTAAAGGACTCTGTGCATCTGAAGGCTGGTGTCTTCCCTCTTACCGGGCTGTCGTCAAAAGGTAAAGGAGCTGTTTACAAAACGTACCTGGATTTTAGCAGAAGTCTGATGGGAAGTGTCACTCTGGTCTCATGCTCAGGATAATGTTCTTCTTAATTCTTTCCTCCTATTTCTTTTCCCTCTCAACCTAAGCTGGAAACTATATTTTTAAGCTAAAAGAGCCCACAGACTAAATATGTTAACATCCAATATTTAAGTCTGTTGTGTTAAATTTAAGTGTGCTGACGTATTTGAATTGAAAGAAAGTGAAATCATGTCAATCAAGTGTAATGGTGTTAATTTAGTTGATTTATTTTAAATAAATGATAGTGTCTCTTTGACATATCAAACTAAGTTAACGTCTTTGTCACTTAATGGCTCTGTTTATTTATCCATCATAAAGATCACAGAAATATTGAATAAACTGAAAAAGAAGAGAATCCGTGAACATTTACTATTCAATCTGAATAAGTAGATTAATTAAGGATAAAGAGGTCAGTATTAAACTGACCTCCACTTTAATTCTTACACCACTTAGACATATTCAGAAGGATAAAATAGGAGAAGGATTGAAAATGAACAATCTGATATCAGATCCAGCAAACAGAGCCCGATTGATCGCTGAGACTTTCTCTCCACATGAGGCCTCTCAGCTGCTGGATAATGAGGAAGTGAGCAGATGTAGCAGTGCTGATCACACGGCCTACAGAAAACTGGGTCACTGTGAGAGTGACCACGGACTGCTTCCTGCTCCACTCTGACAGACACGTGATAACCAGAGGGAGAGTGCAGAGGGGGGGTTCAAATCAATTGTAAAATAAATACACAAAACAACACGGCTGAAAATACACAGCTGTATAGAGCTTTGGAGCGTGACGTCACTGGTCCGCGGCGCACAGCATTGTGGGAAAGAAATCGCCATTTTTGATGCCCTACTAAAAGAAGCTCTGTCTCTCGTTTTTTGTTAGAATCTAAGAAGGTTGTAACAGTTTTGCAATGGTCTAAACATGCTGTGTTATTGGATGTAATGTCCAGTCACACGACCTGAAAGTAGATAGAAAACGGACTTTCTGTTTCCTGTTCGCTACTGGAAGCAGCGCGAGGGAGCTCATGTGTCGGACCTAACTAAAAGGAGATGAATGTCCTGATATCAGCGGGCACACGTCTTGATATAACTTTCTCCATGTCCCAAAATAACTGCTAGTTTGTTCCAGACATCCTGGTGAGTGTATAAATTCGTTTTGTTGGAGTTGTGCCATAATTTTTGCCACGATTTTGTCCGGGTGTTTAGTTCATAGAAGTGGGTCAGCCTATGGTTGGGTTTATATTTTCTATACAACGTTGTCTGATTTTAGACAGAGTGGACAGCTGTGTTATTGTGAAATAAACTGTTTAAAGTTTGTAGTGTTGTCACTGTTACTGTAGGAATACTGATCTGTGTTCTGATACGTCCTTGTCAAGGCAGACCTTCATATGAAATGGAGGGAAACTCCAGAAGAGCTCAGTGAAGCTGCAGATGGAGGAGCAGGGACCAGCAGCAAAAAACTACAAATACACTGTCAATGTTGCTCAGGTAGTACCATATAAAACAATTTCTTCATGCATAAACAGAAAGGTAGTAGTCATCTGTTACAGAACAGGTCAGAGCTGAATAAAAACCAGCTGGAAAAAGTAAATTTAAAGTATTATATAGGACTTCCTTGTTTTGTCATCATTGTTTAATGTGTCACACAAAACTCTGTCTAATACCTGTGTCTTTTTCTCTTCAAGGGATGGAGGTGAAAAGCTCATAACAGAAGGACATTATCTGACAGCGGCTTTGATATTAGACTGTGTGAGAGTCAAGGTTCTTTATTGTCATTCACATCACATGTTGTACGTGGAGTGGAACGAAACTGTGTACATGAATGATGTGCTGAGGTTAAAATCCTTCTTCTCCACATCGAGAGGAGCCAGTTGAGGTGGCTCGGGCATCTGGTTAGGATGCCTCCTGGACGCCTCCCTGGTGAGGTGTTCCGGGCATGTCCCACCGGGAGGAGACCCAGAGGAAGACCCAGGACACGCTGGAGAGACTATGTTTCTCGGTGGCCTGGGAACGCTTTGGGATTCCCCCAGAGGAGCTGCTGGACTCGTTGTTTTGAAATATTTTTTACAGTTGAATAATAACAAGTAGGGATGTGCCGATCGATCGGAAACCGATCAATCGTCACCGATAATCATTAAAGCGGATGTGATCGGCTTTTGCCTTCAATTACCGATCACAGAGCCTGTGATGCGAAGTTTGCTAACTGCAAAACGTGCGACGAAAAAGTACCTCGTGGAAGAATTTCAACGAAGTCCTTCAACACAACAAACCTAATTCGTCATTAAAATGTTTTAATACGTTTTAATAACTTACCAAAAGCCGTCTGCCAGCGCCGCCATAAGCAACACCTGTTAGCATGTAGCTCCACCGAGTAGCTCCACCGAGTCCGCTCCGCTGCGCAGTTACGGGCAGTCCAGTTTAGCTGCGGCTTCAAAAAGGCTGTCGGCTTTGTTATTCCAAGTTAGCTGGGTGTCCCCCGATATCTTCTGCTTCCAGTCCGACATCGAGGCGAGCTCCAGGAACCTCTGATCGCACAAAGCCGGCTGTCTGCTGCAGGTCCGGTTTAGCATGTTAGCCTTAGCTCATACCATGAGCTGCTGGTCTCGCGCGGCGCTGTAGGAGCGCTCGGCGGAGCGATCGTGGCTGCTGCTCCAGTCCTGAGACATTCACAGAGTTCAGGGAGTGTTTCCAGTTAATTTATCCGTATGAGGCATCCTCTTATGGGAGAAACAGTCCTCCAAAAGCCGAGTGCCGAGTGTGGAACTGAATGTAAAATGGCGGAGGCGGTATTTCCTGGTTCTTCTTCTTCTTCTATAGAGTTGAATGGCGGTTGGCGAACTCATATTAAGCGCATTACCGCCACCTGGTTCCCGCAGGAAGTTGTTCAAAAAAGCACGAAATTATTTAAAAATAATAATAATGATACTTTACGTATTTATAAAGCCATTTGTAAAAACAGCCAACAGTGCAGCTTTAAGTAGCAAATGGGGTATTTTAGTTTTTTATATGAAGTAATAGATGTGTTTTTTTTTTAAAACAATAAAAAACCTTTTTTTTTTATTGAAAGTTAGTAAGGTAAACATTTTTCTTTGATAATGCAGTTGATAATTACTTTTATTTACTTTGTTCTCTGAAATAAATTAGTAAAAATATGTTTTTGTCTGAATTATGGTGATTTTATGGTTCTGAAAATAACATGAGTGCTGCTTCTGGCTACAAGATCTGAAAAGTTTTCAGATCTTGTAGCCAGAAGCAGCACTCATAAATTACAGGTAAGCCATTTGATCGGTGATCGGTGATCGGTTTATGTGATCGGCTCACATATAGGCAATCGGTAATTGTGATCGGTATCGGTGATCGTCACACATAGGTGATCGGTATCGGTATCGGTTTCAAAAAACCTGATCGGCACATCCCTAATAACAAGTGGTTGTTTTTTCTCATTTAATAAAAATTAATGTGGTAAACATTTATGAAACATTTAATTCAGCACTAACATGTAAACATGATGAAATTGATCACATTTGTAGTAAACATTTGATGTATTAACAAATTTCCAAAGCTGGGCACCGCTAATTAAAAAATTAGTTCCACAATTTCTAAAACGCTTATTAATTTTTTTAGGTCCACAATTTCAAAAGCACAAATGTCTTATGAAAATTAGGGGAAGCTAATCTAATCCGCTATTTATATATATATATATATATATATATATATATATATATATATATATATATATATATATATATATATATATATATATATATATATATATATATATATATATATATATATATTTATATATAGCCGGCAGCGTTATCAATATTTGCACTACACTGCCAACTGAAAAGTAACAAAAATGATCCTAAAAGGATGAAATTACAAAAATCAAAGGATTTATTTAATACTTTACGTACATATATTCTATTCGGCCACGAAATTAACAAAAAATAGAATGATCTTTTAATCCCTAAAACCACGTTTAAATCTCAAATACACGGGTGTGTCGCCACCACATTTATGCATAGTAACCCAAATACATGAAACTAACGACTCGCCGTCGAATGGTCGACACAAAACACACAATAAAATCCTCCGGCCACGTTAATTTAATTAATTTGAAGGAATAAACACACCCACGTCCCACTGAAAATAGGTGGATCTGCAGTGGACGTGGTCTCCAGCTACAAATACTTGGGTGTACACTTGAATGATAACCTCAGCTGGACCAACAACACCACCAGCCTGATCAAGAAAGGTCATCAAAGACTCTACTTCCTCAGACGACTGAGACGTGCTGGTCTGAGCAGCCCAGTTCTCACCTCGTTCTACAGGTGTGCAGTGGAGAGCATCCTGTGCTCCAGCATCAATGTGTGGCATGGAGGCTGCACAGTTGCAGAGAGGAAAGCTCTACAGAGAGTGGTGAAGGCTGCACAGAGGTCTGTCGGAGTCAGTCTCCCCACCATCACAGACATTTACACCTCCAGATGCAGGAAAAGAGCCACCTGCATCATGAAAGACCTCACTCACCCAGCACACTCACTCTTTGCCCCACTCCCCTCAGGACGGAGGTTGAGGAGCATCAAATGTAGAACCACTAGACTGAGGAACAGCTTCTACCCTGAGGCTGTTAGACTCATGAATGAATAAATAAAAATAAAATAAAAATAAACACTGCAAAATATCACATCATGCTGATGCTGATCTGTTTTCTTGTTGCTGTGTTCATCTGTGACCATCTGCTCATACAGACTCATGTTCGTGCTGCTGTTTATAATGATGTTTTTCCACTATATTAGGGCTTAGTGTATTACTAGTTGATGTTTTTCTTAGTTAATTCTAGATGTTATTACTGTTTTTCTCTTGCATTTGTTGTTGGATGTAACTGGGACCCCGTGTACATAATCTCGTTTTCATCACATGTACCACATGCGGTACAAATGACAATAAAGACTCTCTGACTCTGAATTTGGCTTGAAACAGCAGGGTTCTCTCCGGATTTATCCATTAGTAACCCAGCACTACCGGCAGACACAGCGTTAGCGTCTATAGGTAGTCAACAGATTTAATGAAAAGTAACTAAAATACATAAAAATAATGACTCACCGTTGCGTGGTCGACACAAAACCCTCAATAAAATCATCCGGCCACGTTAATTTGGCTTGAAACAGTGGGGTTCTCTACGGATTATCCATTAGTAACCCAGCACTACCGGCAGACACAGCGTTAGCGTCTATAGGTAGTCAACAGATTTAATGAAAAGTAACTAAAATACATAAAAATAACGACTCACCGTCGCGTGGTCGACACAAAACCCTCAATAAAATCATCCGGCCACGTTAATTTGGCTTGAAACAGCGGGGTTCTCTACGGATTTATGAAGACACCGAGCGCAGCCAGCTAGCCACAGAAGCCCCTGAGTTCAACTCTGACCCGGAAGATGTAAAGATGGAATAGTCCATTTTTAGTAGGGGGATAAAGAAATCGACCGTTTTTTTAATTGCGTATTTAATGAACGTTTTCATCGTAACTATAATTATTTTTATGTTAAATGTATATTAACAAGCAGGATCAATGTTAGTTATGTAGGTGACTGCACGGGGCGAGGCGGGGCCGGGGCCACTGCTGAAATGGGACCCCCAGGCATTTACCTACATGGTCTGTTCTCAGCTCTGCCCCCCTTCCCCTCACACCCTTCCTCCTTTCTGCTGTTTACGGTGGGGAAAAAGGTAAAAACAAGCAGCATAAGAGCTTGTAAATAAGTTTATTGGTTTTTACTGATAGATAATTAGTTATTAGCGGTACTGCATTTTAAATAAAAATAGCACAAATCCGCTTATGAATTATAAAAGTTAGTCAATTCACAAAAACGCTGACAAAAAGTTTAGGTCCACTGTAAGCGGATTAGCGCTTTAGCGCTCCCTAGCGGTCTGACGCCCACCACTGCAAATTTCATTAACAGGGATTAACCTGTCCAAATAAAAGTTGAATGAATGAATTTCAGGTAAGAAATAAACATAAAATGAAACAGATCCATTTTGAAGTAAACATTTGATGTAATTAAACATTTCTATTAACAATGTGATGAACATTGTGTAAGTTAATACATTTTATAGAAAAATTGCTACACAAAAATGTGCAAATATAAGTGAACAGCATGATTTACATAATTATGTATCCCTTGAAGCTGGAGAACAAACTCTGAGAAATATTTTTAAGAAGCTTCATGCTTTCTGTAGACGTCCAGCCATGTCTGGGTCCACACAAGGTCACAGTGGTTTGATTGTGCACCTGTGCATAGTGTGGATGATGCTTCTTCAGGTGAAATTCATCTCCTGCCTCCACAGCCGCTGGATGCTGCATGTCTTGTATCTGTGAGGGAACTTTCTCCAGGCAGCAGTGATCACATGAGTCCATCAGGAGATGCTCCATGTTCAGGAGTTGGATTTTGTACTGCTAGCTGAATTTTAATGCATCACCCTCATGACTCAGAGAGCAGAACCTGTGAACACACAATTAAAATGGTGAATGAAAAGACAGAAACATTTGTCTATAATATATATGCATCTTAATACATATTATATATAAAGTAATCTAATCAAGATTTGAAGTCTACATGTCATTAGACAAGCTCAAGTCATTAAAAATAAGGTAATTTTCTACGTGGAGCTTTGTAAATCAGTTAAAATACTATAAAAAATTAAGTGTTCACAATTTCTAATACTCATAGCATACAGAAGGTTGATTGATTCTGAAAGACATGTATATTAATAATTTATGTAAAATTAATGAGCCAACAACGTACCTTCAACGTATTTACAATCTGGGGGATTTAAAAATGTCCAAATCATCTATCCAGCTATTCATAGATTGGACCAGCTCTCCCAGTGAATTGTAATTATAAAAATTATTTGTGGTGTAAACACTGACACAGACCAGGTCTGCTAAAATGACTGGGAATGTCAGTGGAGGCAAGTATTACTCCAGGTCTCTGCTCCATTTATTTATTTATATCAAACGGGCAACATTTCCAATTATACAATTTTTTTTCCATGTAGTTTTTTTTTTGTCATCTGGGAGAAGCTTATTAGGATACAGTCCACTTTATTTTGCGCTGCTTTTCAGAACCGTGACGGAAGATACAGTGCGAAAACGATGGAAATCTCCTGAATTTCTTTTATTTTTTCAGAGGGCAACAAAGATGGCGGTCGAGACCGGACACAGTGACGTGTGCTCCAAAGCTCTATTTTCATCAGGAGGTATCACTGATCTTCTCTGCCTGAGATCTTCTTCATGTACTTTGTGACATTTTGTGACATACTGTATAATGTTTAGTTATTTAAATACAACATCATGTTTACCTTGTTTATCTTTCACCAGCTGTCAAAAGGCAGGCAATATATTTGTTCATTGGTCTGTGCTGGTGTTCATGTGTCTGTTAGCAAAATATTTCATGAGCATTAATGAAACTTGCAGAAAGTAATCACTAGATCTAGATCTGAATAACTTTTGGAGTCATCTTGATTCAAGATGGCTGCCACAGCCAACTGACTTTAAAAATACAAAAATTGTTATAACTCTCTTTTCTTAAAGCTGCTATATGTAACTTTTCTAACAGTATATTTTTAACATATTTCTTCACTCTGTCACTAGATTGATGTTAGAGAGGTAATCTCTGAAAAAAAAAATATATATATATATTGTCCCCTTGCTTCTCCAGGTGGTAAATAAGCATTTCTAAAAAGAAAAAGTGACCCGCCATTTTCCAGCCAATAAAAACAAAGTTTGTAACCAGCCAATAAAAACCGAGCTTGAATTTGAATCAGCCAATAAAAACAGAGCTTGAATTCAAATTTCAACAGACCACAAGGGGGCAGAGCCATATATGGCTCTGAGGGGGAGGGATCAGAATGCTTTGCTTGTTGAAATTTTTTCTAAGTGCTGATGTTCTACAGAAACTGCAGACTGAACCTTTAAGGATATTGGCCTAAAAACTGCTGTGGTGGTAGCTGAGAGTCATTCACTTCACTTCCTTTGACTGTGACATCTCACATTATTTACAAGGTTTGACCAAAACTTCTTCTACAACGCCGTAATCTCTGAACATAAGAGAAGGTAAGTCTGAAATTGTCTTGATGAAAGGAAGAGGAAGGCAAAATAAACTTTTCTCACGGTGAACCTTCAGAAAAAGGCACAGAAGTCTTTACTCGCTTTATTGAGATGCTAGCGCCCCCTGCTGGTCGCTGTGGTCGGTACATCTTTGTTCTGCATTAATGGAGCTGCAGGCAGAGCTCCATTCTACAAGGCTGGCAGGAAATCCATCAGGTGTTCATTAATGTGTGGGAAACACTTGTTGCCCGAAGGTTGTTGGGGGTGACCACAGCTACATCTTGTCATGTCAGCAGGACAAGTCAAAGCCTCATTTACACTTGGTAATGGAACAGATTAGGAGACGGCTTCAAGTTAAATAAAGACACCTTCTTTGGCTTTTACTCGAGTTCAGCTCCTTCTGGCTGCACAGGCAGTTGCCTTGACGACCTTGTAAGATTTACAATGTTCATCTGACCACGGCTGTTCACACAGAAGACACACTCTGAACACGTTGGTAAAAAGGGGTTCCACCTGGTGGGGAACGAGGCCGAGCAGTCTGTCTGGAATATGAATCGGTCTGCAGCCACCTTGTTCAAACCTCTCCTGGGATTTGTTTCTACAGACATGACTAAATAAGACTAAATAAAGTCTTATAAAGTCTTGGGGCTTCACTGCCCTCCATTCAGGACTTGTACCACGCAAGAACCAGGAAACGGGCTGGAAAAATCATCACAGACTCCACACACCCGGGTCACATGTTCCAACTTCTCCCGTCTGGCAGACGCTACAGATCTCTGTCCACTAAGACTGTCAGACACAAGAACAGTTTCTTCCCCCAGGCCATCACCATCATCAACAACTGATCATCAGACATCCATCAGCGTGACCCCCAACCCATTCACAACCCCCATGTGATGTGAATCCTTCTGTATTTTGTGTATTATTTGTACGTTTTTTTAATGTAAAGTACAGTATCTGTATAGTTTTTACCATTTTTAGAGAGACACTTTCTAGAGAGACACGAACAGCCGGAAACAAATTCCTTGTGTGTGTCAACATACTTGGCCAATAAACCTGATTCTGATAAATGTTTATCAGCTAAAATGTTTTCTAAATCATTTTACAACTTGATTTGTTAATCCATCAACTGAGCTGAACTGAAAAATGTCTCATGTGTCGCCTCTCTGTCCTGTTTGTTTACAATGTCTGTTTATTTTGTGCTAATTTAGTTATTTACATCAGCTCATTCAGAAAACGGTGTCGTGTCTTTGGTTTTTGTAGTTTTTATACATTTTTAAATCTTTACAAATATTTTCCACATAAAACTAGAAATCTGTTCAATTCTTTCAAGGAACTTGTTCTCTTTAAAAATCTGTGTCAGCACATGCTCTACATTTGTCTTCTTGTGCTACTTGTAGCTTTTACTAAAGTTCTAATACTTTTTGCTAGTGTTTACTTTAAGCTACCATTTTACTTCTTAATTTTTATATACAGTATATTGTTCTATTCCTTCAGCAAATGCTGTGCTTTTTATAGTTTTTACCCAGTGCCATACTTATTTTATGGCACTGGGTGCCGAGATGGTGTAGAGGCAGGGCAGCCGGCTCAGGACCAGAAGGTCCCGGGTTCGATCCCCGGTCACTGCATACCTCGATGTGTCCCTGGGCAAGACACTCAACCCCAAGTTGCTCCCGGTAGGACTGGCAGCACATTGCATGGCAGGCTACCGCTACCGGTGTATGAATGGGTGGATGGTTGGTACAGTGAATCGCTTTGGGGCCCCTCATAGGGGGCTGGAAAGCACTATATAAGTAAGCTCCATTTACCATTTTTTACATTATAGCAAGTGTTCATTTTGTTAGCTTTTAGCTAGTGTTGTGCTTCTTATGTATTTTACCTAGTGTTGTGCTTATTTTAGCTAGTTTTCTAATTATTTAACTTTTAGCTAGTGTTCTGCTTTTTCATTAGCTTTTGGCTCATTTTCTTCGTTTTTTGCTAGTATTGTGCTTCTTATTTCTTTTAGCTATAGTGTTCTGCTTCTTTTAGCTCGTTTTCTATATTGTTAACTTTTAGCTAGTGTTGTGTTATATAACGTTTAGCTAGTGTACTGCCTTTTAAAATTAGCTTTAGGCTTGTTTTCTATTTCTTTTAGCTTTTAGCTAGTGTTGTGTTTATATAATTTTTAGCTCTGCTTCTTTTAGCTAGTGTTCTTTTTTTTTTTCTTTTGTCTAGTGTTTCTTAACATGAACAGAAAGTTAATGTTTCTATAAAATTATTTGGGCTTTGGTGTCCTAAATAAAAACTAGTGGTGGGCATGCTGAGTGCTAACTGACTAATTTGCTCAAGAAGCTGAAAGTGATTTGTCGAAGGTAAAAGAAGCATAAAACGAGCTAAAAGCTAAAACAAAGAGCACTATGTTAGAAACAGCTGAAGGAATCAAAAAAAGGCATTCAACAAGATACAGCTGAAGGAATACTCTGGACTCTGGGAGCAGTCGGTCTGAACCACAGCTATGCAGCTGCTGGGCCGTGGCTTCACTCGTCTGGAAGCAGTTGAAGCCTTCTCCAGATGTGGCAGATGTGGCTGTGTGATTTTGGTAATGACACGCTGACGCAGGCAGAAATGGAATTTGGAAAGAACACAAACGAGTCCTTGAGACGCACAGATAAACAACGATTTTGCATTTATTTCTAAACCGAGTTAGAAAACGCTGATTTTGAGACTTTTTAGAGAAATGCACGATCGTGTGTAGTTTGGCCCTCTAAAACTTTCCAGCTCCTTCATCCAATATATTCATACTGAAACACACCTGGAAGAAGAAATAAAGACTACACAACTTTTTGTGAACATCAAATGTAGCCATCTGAAACTGTTGCTTCCTGTTAGAGCTCAGGTTTTCAGTTCGACTGTAGGAAGTTCTTCATGAACATTTTGTTAGAAAAATATCATTTGATCATCTCCAGAGAGGACAGCCGCAGGAAAACACAGACACGTTGTGGAAGAATATCAACAACTTTTGTGGGTTCCTGTTGGAGCACCTGTGTGTTTTTATGAAGAAGAGTCCAGCGAGGCAGGACGCTGTTTTGTGTGCAGAGCTGAGTCTGATCCGGTCACTGGGGCCTGCAGCACCGTCTGCATAAATACAAAAACTCTGCATCATCATCATCATCGCCTGCCGTCAAAAAGACATGGTGGACCATGTTTTTGCTCGTTTGTGAGTGTCTGTTAACACATTACCTCATGGACCTCTGGGTGTGTTTTAATGAAACACAGAAAGCCATCACTGGATAGACTGTAACAACTTCACTCTTGGCATGAATCGTCAAGATGGCTGCCACACCTAAAAACACAGAAGTGACCATAAGTCATTCATTCAAGTTCAAGTTCCTTTATTATCCCCGAGGGGCAATTACAGTAGTTTGGCAGTCAATAGGTGTGTACAAATTCATACATGCACTTACACACACATATAAACACAAGACAATAAGACATTAAAGTAACAGAGTTAAAATTAGTGTGCATTGTGTGCCGCCGCTATGGTGTGGGGGATAAAGCGCGCTGTACATGTTCTGAGGCTGGGCCTCTCTGCAGGTGTCGCAGGTTCACGTCCCAGACCAGACAAGCTTCTTTCTGCAGTGTCTCTCCCCTCTCTACCCGTTTCGCCCTCTGCCTCTACAATAAAGGCCACTAGAGCCCAAAAATGTAAATAATAATAATAATAATAAATAAAAAAAATAGTGTGCATTGAGAAACCTGATTGCTACAGGGATACAAGTAGTCCCCGATTTACGAGCACATCGACTTACAAGGTAATCATAATAATAAAAATATGAAATAAAAAAAATATATATATATTTTTGTGTGTTTAAATGTTCTTAATTTCATGTGTACAGCACTTTGTTGCAGCTGTGGTTGTTTAAAGGTGTGTAACTTTTATTACTTTGGTATTTTAGTATGTAGCATTTTTATATCCATTGCCTCCTTTTATTGCTGTTGTTTTTTTATTCTATTTTCACTGATTTGTTGTACCAGTTTTTATATTTTCTGCCCTGTTAAGCACCTTGGTCAATGCAAGGCATTGTAGGAAGGTGCTATACAAATCAAGTTTATTATTACTATTATTATTAAAGGCTTTATAAATAATAATAATTATAAAAATTATAATTTTTTATCATATTTGCGCAGCTTCCGGCCGTTTCCGGAAATGTTGCAGGGTCCGCCATTTTACGTTAAGTTCCAGTCTCGGCACTGGGCAGCCGGCTTTGGAGGACTGTTTCTCCCATAAGAGGATGCCTCATACGGATAAATTAGCTGGAAACGCTCGGTGAACTCTGTGGACGTCTCAGGCCCGGAGCAGCAGCCGCTGATCGCTCCGCGATCGCTCCGCGATCGCTCCCACTACGCCGCCCGACATGCTAACGAGCGCAGCTAACCCGGAGCTAATGCGGGTGGGGACACCAAGCCGACATGCCGCGGAGGGGCCATCTGCTGCCGGGAGCTCGTCTCAATGGCCACCTGACAGCCTAAGATGTCAGGAGACACCGAGCTAACAGAGAAGCTAAAACGTGGAGAAACCGCGCCGACAGCCTTTTTGGATGGGCTAATGCTAACAGGTGTAGCTAATGGCGGCTAACTCACGCAGATGGTTTTGGATGGACGGACACCGCGGAGAAACGGCTTTCAGTAAGTTATTAATTTTTAAATCTTTTTCTGGCTCCAAATGTATGGTGTTAGCAAGCTAACAGTCCTTCCTGTAAACAGCTTGGACTGCGTGGACCTGCACAAAGCAGAACTCGGACGTGCAAGAGCTAACATGCAAACAGACGGACAAGCTGCAGCTCAAAGTAAGCAATTATTTTTTTTTTTTTATGTTTTTTTATAATTAGGATAGGCGAAGTGCTTGTTAACTTGGTAACTGCTCATTACCATACATGTACATGTATCAGTGGCGGCTCGTGCGGTAAATAAAGGTAGTCCCCAAAATACGAGATTTTTGTCTCACGAGATAGTCGTAGTAACGGAACTCGCTCATAAGTCGGGGACCACCTGTAAATGAGTTTTAAAATCTGTTTGTTCTACATCTGGGTTGCAGAAACCTGCGTCCAGATGGAAGCAGCCTGAACTCATCATGGAGTGGGTGATCAGGGTTTGCCAGAATCTGCCTGGCCTTATTCACTGACCTCACCTTGTGTAAGTCTGCAAGGTTCTTTAGGTCTATGCCAGCAGTTTTGCTGCACATCTTGACAATCCACGAGAGTCATTTTATAGATCTTGACCTAGAATTTGGAGTAGTAGCTGAGACTGAGCCAAAAGTTAGATTTTGAGCACTAACTTGTACAAGATGTTTGATTAAAAACTGGCATTATTTGAAGTTTGGCTGTGAAATAAGTCAAAGCACAGGACATATTTGAACTTTCAGTAAACAATCAGTGGATGTAGAACTAGAACTCACTTTAGGGGTGTTCCCCTGCAGAAAGGCGGGCTCTTCCCCCCGGTCCTGGTCCTGCTCAGCTGTTATGTAACCAAAGCTTCATCCTCACACTTGGGTGGGTTCTGTTTGAGTCTGCAGACCGGAAATTATATTTTTCACATCAGAAAGTGTTTTCTAGCTAAACCTTTGCCTTCAGACGGAGTCATGGTTCACACCTGACCCTACAGACAGAGACCAGTGGTTATTTGGGTGATGAGACGTTTCGCGCACCAGGAAGAGGGACTTGGACCAGCCGAATGCACGTGATGGGCTCCGGAAAAAGCAGAGGGAAGAAAGTGGCCCCTGAGTGTGTCAGGGAGGTCACTCGGACCGAACCAGGAGCTGCTGCCAAACTGGGCAGAGGTCCGTTCACGCGCCTCAAGCTCGTCTCCACTGTGCGTAACGCGCGCGTGGACAGAGACTCGGACTTCTCAGAGGCTGACACGGTTCTGGCTGATGACGTGGATCCAGGACCAGGAGTAGGATGTGATCAGAAGTGTCCTCCAAAAAGAGCTTTCATCTGGTCCAAAACATACGGGCTGTGTCTCATCAGGGAGGAGGAGGACACAGAGGAGGTCAGCTCTGATCCACGTGCTGCGCGCGCTGCGGACGTAAACAAGAGGAACACGCATGCCTTCACGCACGCAAAGCAACACACACCTGAGGGACTAACCCAGCACAGTGTAAGGACTTTGCTTCATGTCTTTTAGGAATGGATTCATCTTGTTCTGTAAGTTACAGAAAATCAAGAACAAGTTGGTTTTAAACAAAAAAACTGATCTAAAGAAGTTTAGTCGGGTCGTCTGGAGGGGTTCAAAAATACAAAATGTAGAAACGTTTTGTCTTTCATCCAAAAGACTTCTTCAGTCTGACGTCTCACTTTCTGATAGAGGTCATCTGCAAACTGAAGTGTACCTCAAACTCACACAGACCAGTATTTACAGTTTGACTCCCATCACCCTCTGGAGCACAAGTTAGGAGTCATCAGGACTCTGTACCACAGAGCAGACAGCGTCCCCACTAAAGCTAGATTTAAGGCCCCAGTATAGCTCTGCGTTGGGCCAAACGCCGCTCGACGCCGCTCGACACCGTGCGAACGCCGCAGCACAAGCCTTTGAACGCAGGCGTGAACGCGCCAAGCTCAAATTTTACGACCGCATACGCGAGGCGCGTTGTCTCACAATAAACTGCCCGGCGCCGGACTGTTTTGTATGAGACACAAATGTATTAAATTCCCCTTCTTCATCGCTGATCTGGACTTTTCTTTTGTTTTTTTGCCAAAAGTTAAGTGATCGCTTCCTCCTCCCGCTGACTCCATGACTGAAATTATGAGAAATGAATGAATTTGTCACGAGCGAACTAAACTCATGTCCAACGTGGCTGCGCAAGGTTCTAAATATTTCCTGGTGTTCTGGACCAGCGCTCCCTGTTTTTATTTTTTATAACTTTTTATTAACATATAAACACAGAAAACCGCTGTGCAGCCCGTGCCTTTTTCCCCCACCCGATCTGTCAATCAATTCAGTAGGCGTGTCAGCAAATGACCAATCAGCAACCTCAATTTGTCCCGTAGGTAAACGCTCTGCCCTGCTGTTGCTGCTGGAGCCTCACGCTGAGCTATACTGTGAACTGCCTGCGCGCAGCACGCGCGCGTCGAGCGGCGTTCGGCCTAAGGCAGAGCTATATAACTCAGGAGCCAGACAGAAGGAGAAATCACACACAAAACAGGCTCTAGAGAAATGTGGATATCCTAACTGGGCCTTTCTACGGAAGCGTATTGCTGCCACCTGGAGAAAATTTTTTTGGGGGGCTTATGTAGTAATAATGTGATACGTATCAAGTAATTACTTGTTACGTATCACGTAATTACGTGATAATATCACGTTATTACTTGATACGTATCAAGTAATAACGTGATACGTATCAAGTAATAACGTGATACGTATCAAGTAATTACGTGATACGTAACAAGTAATTACTTGATACGTATCACATTATTACTACATAAGCCCCCAAAAAATTTTTTCTCCAGGTGGCAGCAATACGCTTCCGTACCTTCCTAAAAGGAAGGAGAAGAAACCCAAACACTCCAGCCAGCCATCAGGTGAAAAGGAGGAACCCAGACCAGTGGTCGTTTCGTATGTTGCGGGAGTTTCAGAGACATTGAGACGTTTATTCTCTAAACACAACGTCTTAGTGGCTTTTAATCCCCAAAATACATTACGGCAAAGACTGGTTCATCCCAAAGATCCAGTCCCCCGGCACAAACAGAGTAATATTGTGTATGCTGTTCAGTGTCAGGAGGGTGATCAGTCTTATATCGGGGAAACTAAACAGCCACTGGCCAAAAGGATGGCCCAGCACAGAAGATCAACATCATCAGGTCAGGACTCTGCGGTCTACACTCATCTCCAGGCCAGCGGTCACTCTTTCAGGGATGAAGATGTTCACATCCTTGATAGAGAGGAACGATGGTTTGAGAGAGGAGTAAAGGAGGCCATCTTTGTGAAAAGAAACCGTCCATCATTAAACAGAGGTGGAGGCCTCCGGGTTCAACTGTCCCCCTCTTACAATGCTGTTATTGCTAGTATCACTCAGCCCTCTGTGAATAGCAAACAACCATCAGGGTGCTAACGATCCATCGTTAGGCTGATGGTCCTCCTTGATCATGTGAGCAGCTGGTTTCGGCTGTCATCAGCCAACTGGTTGATCCAATGGCTGTGTCTCAATTCAGGGGCTGCATCCTCATGAGTGCGCATTTGTCGGCCGCATACGTCATTGCCCCGCGCGGAGGACTGTCCCAATTCGAAGACTCCTCCTCATGCGGCCGAGGAATGCGGCCTACTTCCTGCCGAAATCGAAGGATGCATCCGTGGAACCTTCAAGACGGAGGCTATCCCAGAATTCATAGCGCCAGCAGAGATTTTGCGGGGGGGTGGGACTTTCTGCGTGCAGGGTCGGGGCTGCTGCGTGTTGTTGAGTCATCAGCTCGTTCTGACAACAACCTCAGCGCGAATATTCATTCAACCTTTATTTAGTCATCTCAAACAACCTCAGCGCGAATATATCTCATTAAAATTTAACTACAGAAACGACAAAAAAATGTGTTAGCTGAATATATACTTTAGTGTTTCTGAGTTTACTGTTTTTGAAGAACTGATTACAAATCAGATTATTTTACACGTGCGTAGCAAGGATTTTCTGAGGGGCGATCTGTTAAAACCCAGAGTGGACCTATGAAAAGCAAGTTGTCCAGTAGCTCAATTTGTTAAGCATCCCGCGGTTGGCGCAGAGAGCTTTTTCTCGAAGCTGGTTCGAATCTCACTCGGTA
>JBBPBX010007923.1:5101-21224 GCA_038048925.1 Garcialebias charrua | reverse complement strand
CGGTGTGGCTGCCCCCCGCCTGTGGAACTCTCTTCCTGACTGTCTGAGAGCCCCACAGTCTGTGGTTGACTTTAAGAGCGGCTTGAAGACCTTTCTTTTCAACCGAGCATACTCTACCTCCTATGATTCTACTTTTGATCTTAGTTGATACTGTCATTGATTTTACTTGTTTTATTACTTGTTTTATTGACATTTAATTCTGTTGCACTTTGTAGCACTTTGAGATTTTCATTAATGAAAAGTGCGTTATAAATTGAATTCATCATTATTATTATAGCAGCTCAGACTGAGGAAGTCTTTCGGACAAAAGACGAAACATTTCTACAATTTGTTTATTTTTTGAACCCGTCCAGATGATCTGACTTAACTTTTTTAGATTTTTCCACCTGGTTTATTGAGCAGCATCAGGAAAACTAACATATCTTCACTTCTGCCCCTCAGTCTTCCTCACAGAAGAGTTTGGAAAGAGGCACCTTGTTAGAAAACGTACCCACGACAGAAAAAACACAGTAAGTAGACAGCTCCCATGAATAATTCATTTCTTTACTCAGTGGAGTTTAAAAAAAAAAAAGTGAACAGATCAAATTCACCTTAAAGGACTTGAAAGAGTCGAGGGAGCAGATCAGCTCCATGTGACGAGTCTTTGCTTTTAATCCCCGTTCACTCCTCTGTCTGCAGAACATCTGACAGCTGCACCATGCTGCCCCCTCTCTACGACGGCTCAGAGGAGGAGCTGATGGACACTATCGAGAGAGAGTTTAGCTGACGGCACGGCTCACAACAAGAACCAGGTTCAACTCTGCAGCTTTGGAGCCCAGCAGAACCCAGATGAGATGTGCTGTCCTGAGCAGGAGTGGGAACTGAGAGGCCTCCTTGGTTTGTTTCATCCCAGTATTCCTGCTGGGCTGCGTCTCATTACGTTGTTGTAACCAGTTCTTTAACACGTAAACAAGAAGCTGGAGTTTTCTGTCTGCTCCAGCTCAGATGTTCTGGACCAGAAGCCCAGCTGTTCCCTTCAGATGGGTGTACTGTGACGATGAACACTTCTCGAGCTGGGTTTCAAACTTTCCAGAGCTTTGAGGAGTTTCTTCAGGGTTTTCTTGCTGCACAATAAAAGAATGTGGCTCTGTGGATCAGAGCAACACAGCTGCTCTCGTGTTGACTCGACCCGGCTGCCGCCGCTCAGCACTCGAGCTCAGGACGTCTTTTTGTTGCTTTTGTCCAAAACAGGTGCTGCTCAGATTTTTTTGTTGTGCAGTAAATTAAAGGTTTTTCTGGAAACAAAACGATGGTTGTGTGTTCACAGCAGGTCCAAAGAGAATCTAATAATCAACCTCACACACAACTTTTCCACTAGCGTATTTATTTGAATCACTTATTTTACGAATACTTTGTTACAACTCTGGTAGGCAGCCTTTACAAAATAAAATGTATATCTGTAAAATTATGAAATAAAAGCACCTTGAAATAGCTCAGTGTATATTACAAATTAAAATGGTCAAACCCTGGTTAGAAAAGTAAAATATGGCACTTGTTTGTTTCACTGTAGATGTTCAACTGATGCTTTGCTTGTTTGAAGGTCGGTAGAAACATGTTCTCCTCTGGACAGCTTTCAGAAGTTTGGGAGGCAGAAGAGGAAGCTGATTTCTGAGAATCTCTGAGTTTATCACATTCTTAGCAACGTAATCCTCACAAATCCTGCAAGCCAGAAAAAAACAGTCAACTTACACTGTCATTTTGGGAGAGACATTTTAAGTCACACAATCTGAATTAAAATGAAATAAAAATGGTATTGACTGCTTTACCATTAAAGCAGCACACTCATAAATATTTATATAGGCCTACTTTTTCTTGACAAGTTAGAGCAGAGGTGGCCAGATGTTTTCATCATGGAGCTCCTTTTAAAATGACCAAGTCAAAGTGATCTACCCCGTTTACACGGCAACAACATCTGGAAACTTTAATGTTTTTTCAATGTTTATTAGGAGTAATAAACAAAAACTGAACTGGTTTACATGAAAACACTGCAGCTTCCATGTCAGCCGGGTTGCCAGATAAGAAATGATGAACTATAGTACTGTGGCTTTAAAATCATAGTATTTTGAGCTAAACTGTCATGTGTGCTGAGTAAAGCTCTTCTAAGACGAGGTGTGTTGTGTTCAGGGGCGGCTGGCCACAGAGAGGTTCAAGAGGATTCCTGAACGGCCGGTCAGTTCCAGGCCAAACCAGCTTTTTAAATGTTATTATTTTCTTTTAAAATGCTGCTGCGTCCTCGTGTAGCAGCCTTCACGGTCGCAGGTGGTAATCTAATGTCCATGCGAGCAGCCCCTCCCAATGTGAAAAAGAAAGAAAGAAGAGCAGCAAACATGCTAAAAAGAAAGGAGAGAGATGGGTGGAGCAGAAAAACGAAGGAAAAAGTGCAAGATGCAACAGGAGCGAGCAGCATGGAGACAGCAGGTTAACAAGCAGAGCATGGAGCCATCATCATCTCAGAGCTGGCACACAGTGTGTGTGTGCGTGTGTGTGTGTGTGTGTGTGTGTGTGTGTGTGTGTGTGTGTGTGTGTGTATGTGTGTGTGTGTGTGTGTGTGTGCTTCTGGATGTGCTCAACACAACATTAAAGGAAGCCTCTCAGTGTTGTTGCACCATAAGTCCATCAATCTTTAATCTGCTTTTATCAACTAAAATTTACATAATCTACTGAGTGACCGGAAAAAAAGTCACGGTTCTTTATGGCAAAAGAAAACATGTTTCAGAAAAGATTCTGCTTTCCTGTTCTGTTTCTACATTAAAATACAGCTCAAGAAAAATACATTGCAGTGAGAGGGTGTGTGTGTTTGTGTGTGTGGGGGTTGTGTTTAGTGCTTTTCATGTGTTGTATTAGTGTTATAAAACTGTGAATTATTTGCAGAAGTTTTCTAAAATGTATCAGTGCTTTTATTGTGTCAGTTGAGGAGTTGATGCAGAGACAGGATGATGTCAGTCAAAGGAGTGAGGAGGAGGAAGGGACAGATGAGGACAGAGAGGAGGAAGAGGTGGGGATGGAAGAGGTGCTGATGACTTTAGACCACGTGTCAAACTTAAGGCCCTGGGGCCAAATGTGGCACCTGCTGACATCTTATCTGGCCCCCAAGATGATATGTTAAACATAAAATACTTTTATCTCTTTAATTTTTTCAGTAATCTTTGATTATGATGTCGAAAGTGCAAAAGAGAACGACAAAAGAGACCAATCAAACTCTTGTTGAGGAACCTGCAACCAAGAAAAGTTGTTGGTATCTAACTTGAGTTCATGTAGAATCTGAAACTGGCCCTTAGTGTGAAAAGTTTTAATTTTGGCCCCCTTTTGTGTTTGACACCCCTGCAGCAGACGAAGATGCAGAGACCAGTGTTCTGCTCAGAGCTTGTTAATGATGGAAGTTCTGACAGTTCCTTTAATTCTGCTTTGGACGTGGATCAAACAAACAGATTTTACCTAAACAGAGGATACGGTTGTGTCTGGAAAGCAAGTTCTTCATTGCAGTGACCCTGAAAAAACACACACACACACACACACACACACACACACACACACACACACACACACACACACACACACACACACACACACACACACACACAAACCGTACATGGGAAGGTTCCCTCAGAGATGGTTTACAGTTTTAAGACTAAATGCTCATTTTATTGTATAATGTTCATAGCCGATGTTTTTGAAATCATATTTCATGTATTTTCAGAGTTAAACCATCATCTGCACAGTGAAAATAAACAGCCTGTGAATGTTTTAACTAAATGTTCATTTGAAAGTGCTTGCATCCAATTGCCGTAATTACCAGTGTACAAGCCACTACATTTTCTCACACTTTGTACCCTGCGGTTTATATGCAAGAGTGTCTTATGTATTTTTTTCATAATTTTCTAAATTTACATTATTATATTTTATTTTGAAGGACTTTCTGCCATCTCTCAGTGCCTTCCTGTCATGACTAACATAGCCAGAAGCCCCCTGGGGGCAGGTGATTGTGATACAGACAGAATGCCCTCAGGTAATCAGATGTACAAGGTCTTTTGCTCATGGTTTCAAATACCCAACCATAACTCCACCCACTCTGTCATCATGTGACCAGAAGTCTAACCTGAATGACCAACGAGGTACCCTCGAGGAACAGCCCCAAGATAGATATGAATTAATTTCTTAAAGTGAAACTAAACGAGCTCTGGGTCTTTAACTCCTCCCCAAGTTCAAATTCAAAATCTTCACCAAAATGGGCGTTCCGATAGACAGTAGAGGCACCGCATAAAGGAGGGGAGGAGGTGGGGGGTTTCCTGCGTCCACGCCTCCTCCAGCAACAACCTACAACAAACTAGAACTGTAGCCAACAACATAAACCAAGCAACAACAAAGAATAAACATGTACTGTAGATGTATTTATCTATTCCACCTGACCTATCCAAAACAAAAGGCTTTAAAAAAAAAAAAAAGAGTACTCCGTGACCGGGGATCAAACTCGGGTCTCCCGTATTCAAAACCAGTGTCTACACCACTGAGCCAACTCAGCTTTCATGCACTGCCCCTCTAACGCACCATATTAAAACATATACAACCAGACAGTTTCGAAGAAGTGAAAAACATTCCTAAAATAAATAAGTTACAATACACAAATAACTAGTGCCATTCCGAAAACTATAATATGCTTTGTTGCAGAGCTTTTCAGGAATGAAATGTAGCACTCCATATAAGGTATGCACTGGAGGGAGGACCGTGTCATCTCCGCAGGGGATTGGCTCTGCTTGAACCAAGTTCGTGACGTCAGAGTGTACAAGACAAGTCAGAATGAACAGTCTTGACCAACAAGAAAATCAGCGTGCAATAACCTCTGTTCAACCCATAGGACTACCTAAACACGTTTTTAGACCAAATATTGCCGATTTAAACTAATACGAACAATTTTATGAAAATTAACACAGAAATACTGCTCTGAAACATTTTAAACACATTCTAGGGAGTTTATCAGCTAAAAAAAGTTAAATTTGGGTTTAGTTTCACTTTACAGGTAGTCCCCGACTTACGAGCGCTCTGACCTACAATGTTCCGGACTTACGAGCTGGCAAATTTTTGGAAAAAACGCAAAAAATACTGAGTTTTTCTGTGTTTTTTCACCACAGTTCGTTAGCTAAACATGTGGACACACGTTTCCGATCATTTTTATGCACTCGTAAGCAGTTTTTCGATGAAAAACGAGTGTTTGTAGTCGCGCTAGCAAAACCGTTCCAACTTACGAGCGAAATTCCGGACTTACGAGACACGTGGCGGCCGTTCCGAATTACGAGATTTCCATGTTACGAGCAACTCGTTGTAACGGAACTCGCTCGTAAGTCGGGGACTACCTGTATTTAAGAATGTTCCTGTGTTGTTACGGGATTTTGCGCTTCATGCACAGACCTGGGGCCTCATGTACAAAGACTTGCGTGGACTTGTGACGTACGGTCAAATCCAGAAAACGGCTTACGCACAAAAAAATCCAGATGTATCAAACTGTGCGTAATAATAATAGTAATAATGAATTCAATTTATAATGCACTTTTCATTAATAAAAATCTCAAAGTGCTACAATGTGTAACAAGGTAAAGGTCAAAAATAAAACAAGTGATAAAATCAAATAAAATCAATAATAATATCGACTAAGATCAAAGATAAAATCATGTAGATGCAGATTAGGCTTGCTTAAAAAAAACAAAACAAGTGATAATCCACGCAAGTCTTTGTACATGAGGCCCCAGGGGCCTCATGTACAAAGACTTGCGTGGATTTCTTACTGAAAAGTTGTGTACGGTCAAATCCAGAAAACTGCGTACGCACAAATAAATCCAGATGTATCAAACTGTGCGTACACCGGAATCCACGCACATTCCTTTTGTACATCACAACCAACGTGGAATTGAGCGCACATGAGAGAGTGGCCGACTCCACCTTTGACACGCCTCCATATAAATATGCAAATTCATTTAAATATGCCCTGCACGTTAGGAATGTCGTCTTTGCTCTATTGCAAATCATGTCGAAACGTGGAAAAAAGAGTAACTTCACGGACTGTGAACTGGAGACACTTCTGAGTGACGTAGAGAGGCACAGAAGAAGGTTTTGTTTGGCACGCTCAGCGCACAACAAACCGTCCACTTTTAAACGAGAAGTTGACCCAACTGTTTTAACATGCATTGATAGGTCAGTGGTTAGCGTGTTCGCCTTTTGTCCCAAAG
The DNA here is from genome assembly GCA_038048925.1 of Garcialebias charrua. Lineage (NCBI taxonomy): Eukaryota > Metazoa > Chordata > Actinopteri > Cyprinodontiformes > Rivulidae > Garcialebias > Garcialebias charrua. The sequence goes on along the minus strand of JBBPBX010007923.1, from coordinate 14,967 downwards.
ATCATGAGTTCGAATCCTGCACGGTACAACGTTTTTTTTAAAAATTCATTCCAGATTTAAAGAACACAAGAAAACTATTTAGAATGAACAACATGAAATGAAACAATACATGAAATGAAGGTAAAAGAGGATTACTTGTGTTTTTTTTTTAAATAGTTTTCTTGTGTCCTCTAAATCTGGAATGAATTAAAAAATAAGAAATACGTTGTTTTCATTTAAATATACCCTGCAACAGAGGAATGTCGTCTTGTCCCATCATGCATCACGTTCTTCAACTGCTAAAACAGCTAAAGATGAACAAAAAACAAGAATTTAAGCTGTGCAGAACTATTCAGTCTTTATGTTTTTTATATTTTTTGCAGGTTGTATTCTGATTGCGTCCATGTGGATGTAATAATTGTTCATCATGTGTGTTTGGTGTGTTTCCCATCATGAACACAGCTTCTCAGAATGGCCTCTAGGTGTCGCCAAAGGAACAACAACCACAGAAACGTGCCTACGCCAAGCCTGGTGCTGACGTGGAGATGCACACATTTTCTCGTTCAGTTCAGTTTTGATACATACGGAGTTTTGCGTGGATAGTGACGTAAGCACGGTTTTTGTGCGAACGCACAGTTGATACATGAGGCCCCTGGGACCACAGGGGATACCAAACGATGCGGCTGCAATGACTGAGACACCGAACAGGGCTTATATACTCACAGACAAGACGAGACAAAAACACAAACACCTGGGGCCTCATGTATCAAAGACTTGCGTGGATTTCTTACTGAAAAGTGACGTACGGTCAAATCCAGAAAAGTGTCTACGCACAAAAAAATCCAGATTTATCAAGCTGTGCGTACACCGGTATCCACGCACATTCCTTTTGTACATCACAATGAACGTGGAACTGAGCGCACGTCAGACACCTCCCCTGACACGCCTACATTTACATATGTTAAACAGATGCAAATTACTTCCTGCATGTGTGAAGGACATGTTTGTTTGATCCCTGCGCGATCAGAAATGATCTCTAGATTCAGGAAAACAATGGATTTAATATAATATGAGTGAGGACAAACATCCTAAGTAAGAATAGTAATAAACTGTGTTCATCACGCAAAGAACGAGTGATTGTGTGCCGGTATTCGTGTGCGCGCACGCTGCTGTCAGGTGCGCCACCGGCTCATTCATTCATTCTGAGTGAAAATATTAACTTTGCGCACGAGTTAATTACCATAATTACTGTAAACACAGAGGAACTTACTTGGATGTTTGCTAGAACATAGATCTTCGTTTATTTAATAGATGATATGAAGAAACGAGTCTCTGCGTCTCAGTGGAGACTTTTCATGACATGACGTGATGTTGGAGTCTCCAAAGCGCGCGCTGCAGCCTTGTGCGCAATCTGTTTGTCTGTGAAGCTTTTACTCCCATACAAGTTATAAATGGTGTACTTTCACGTGTCATTTTGGAGACATCTACAATAAACACAGATAATGACACACCTCCACTGCCGTGTAACACCGGCGAGGGTGCACGCGCGCTCAAAGCGCGACCATAACTCAGCCTTTGGGATCATATGGATGAGACCATTCCATTGGACATGAATCGGCTTTGTGTGGACTGGACTGGCACAGCCCTGATCGACCTGCCAGCTCCCTCTAAGCTCCTGTGGAACCCCAGTTTCTGCACGTGCACGCGTGATGCGCGGCCCCTGTGTTGCGCCAGTGCGCAGCAGTGCCAAACTGAAAAATGATTATTTCTGAAAACGGCTGATAAGCCATATCCTAGATCAGAGAATTATATCTGTTTATAAATAAATGCTCTGCGTGTTACACTATCTATATCCTCCAGTAAGGCTGAATGTATCCGTTCCTGTTACATTTATTTTTTGCACAACTTTGCGCGTCCATGTGGATGTACTTGTTAATCGTGTGTTTGGTGGGAATATTAATCATTTTCACATCATGAACAGTTAATAGTAATAATAATAATAATAATAATAATAATAATAATAATAATAATAATAATAATAATAATAATAATAATAATAATAATGAATTCAATTTATAACGCACTTTTCATTAATGAAAATCTCAAAGTGCTACAAAGTGCAACAGAATTAAATGTCGATAAAACAAATAATAAAACAGTTAAAATCAACAACAGTATCAGCTATGATCAAAAGTAGAATCATGAGGAGGCAGAGTATGCTCGGTTAAAAAGAAAGGTCTTCAAGCCGCTCTTAAAGTCAACCACAGATTGTGGGGCTTCAGTTTCTCAGAAGCACCTGTAAGTGTCGCCAAAGGAACAAGAACCACAGAAACGTGCGTACGCAAGCAGGGGAGCTGGCGTGGAAATGTACGTGGATGCGCAGATATTCACGTTCATTTCAGTTTTGATACATACGGGGTTTTGCGTGGAAAGTGACGTGCGCAATGTTTTTGTGCGCACGCACGGTTGATACATGAGGCCCCTGGGGACAATCAACTAGAGACAATTAACTAGACACACAGAGCAGGACTGGGAAAACTGAGAGCTCCGGAAGGAGAGAGAGAGAGACTGGGAGGCTGGGGGAGGAGAGTGAAAAGAGCTGCTGTCGGAGCAGGATGTAGAGAGGAGGACAAGTACACTGGATGGTTGCGGAATGAGGAAGAAGCGGGAGTTGGGGTCGGCGGCCGTGATGGGTCGGAGCCGGAGTCATTCGCCTCCGGAACGCGGGTCAGGTTCTGGGTCCCGTGAGGGAGCTGAGCTGAGTCAACGGAGTGGTAAGGCGGTTGGTAGCGACTGCGCTGTGCATGGGCAGGTGGTTACGGAGTTTGATTTTAGTTCGAGTAGTGAGTCTGGTGATATGGGAGAAAGTGGTGTCGGAGATGCTATGACTTGGAGTGATGTAGCCACTTCAAAGAGCAGGAAGAAGCGGAAGTCGCAGCCTTCTGTGGGAGATATTTCAACCTCTGAAACTGCTGAGGAGTCTGTAGTCGTACCTGAGAAACGAACTGATGGGCATAAAGTTATTGTTAAGTTGATCTCGTGAAGGTGTCTCTTTTGGTGACTTGAACCCGGTTAACCTGACCAAAACTTTACACAGCCTGATAGGTGAGGTCCACGGTGCCAAGGTGTTGCGAAGCGGTGCGCTGATTGTTCAGTGCAGGGACAGTGTACAGCAGGAAAAGGCCCTTAAGATGACCAAAATGGACGGGAAGTTGGTTCGTTGCAGTCTGCTTGACAGCGATACGATGTGTAGAGGGGTCATTGGTGGGGTCCCTTTGAGTATCTCCACTGAAGAATTACAGGGTAATTTGCATGGTGCTGGGGTGAAAGAATTTAAGCGTTTGAGAACGACTAGAGATGGTGTACGCTGTGACAGCCTGTCGGTGTTGATTAAGTTTGAAGGGAAATGCTTGCCCCTTAAAGTCTTCATTGGTTATATGAGTTATGTTGTGAAACCGTACGTTCCTCCGCCGTTGAGGTGTTTTAAATGTCAAAAGTTTGGACATGTGGCAGCGGTTTGCTTTGGGAAACAACGGTGTGGGCGGTGTGCGGGTTACCATGCGTATGGGGAATGTGGTGCTGAAGCCAAGCTTAGATGTTGTAACTGTGGTGAGGAACACGCTGCTGCTTACCGTGGTTGTCGATTCAGTAAGAGAGCAGAGGAAATTCAGAGAGTAAAGTTGAGTCAGGGGATTACCTATGCTGAAGCTGTGAAAAGACTCCCTAGTCGTTCAGAGATACCGGCACCTCCGGTGACACCTAGCATTACGCCTAAGGATTGTGATGGGTGCTCTAAACTGTCCAGTGATTCGTTGATAGTGAACAAAAGGGATTTTGTGCTGTTTATGGTGGATGTGATAAATTGTTTGGCTCAGACTGTTAAGAAGACTGAAAAAAAATCTAGATTATAGTTAAGGCTGCGGAAAAGTACCTGGGTGTGAAAGACCTTGGTTGGGAGGCCGTTGAGGGCATGATGGGTAAAGGCGTGACGCCATCTCTGTCAGGGGGTGGTGCTTCCTGATGTTAATATGCATGTTTCGTTGGTCTGCTAGTACTGGTTTTGAATTTTGGAACGTCCTCGATTATTTGTAAGGATTTGGTTTTATTTTATTTTATTTTTTATTTTTTTTGGAGCGTTGGTCCAGTCTATACTCCGTAACAGTAGGTGGCGGTAATGCACCTTTCAGTTGTTTGCCAACCGCCAAAAAAGAACCCACTTAGAAGAAGAAGAAGACTGGGAAAACTAAACCTGAAACATGAAAAGTAAACTAGGAAGACAGAACTGGAGGTTAAGCTAATAGTAAATAAACATAGAGACTAAACTGGAGGTTTAAAACTAAGAGACAGAACGGTTAAACTAATAATAAATAAACACAGAGACTAAACAGACAGAGTTGGAGTTTAACCTAATAGTAAATAAACATAGAGACTAAACTGGAGGTTTAAAACTAAGAGACAGAACTGGAGGTCAGACTAATAGTAAACATAGATACTAAAGTAACTAGAAGGAAAACTAATGAAGGTTAAACAAGGAGACTGAACATGGAGATTAAATTAGGAGGGAAACTAATAAAACATCACAAGGGGAACAGACAAGACCAACAGGATGCCCACTAGATGGTGCCATCCTCACAATTAGTAACTTTCACCAGTGCCGATTCTGTGCTATGATAAGCTCTAAACCCTGACTGAAACTCTTCAAACAGATTATTTCTTTGTAGATGATCACGCAACTGACCTGCAAATATTTTCTCTAGAATTTTTTAGATTAAAGTTAGGTTAGATATAGGTCTATAATTGGCTGGAATTCCTGAGTCAGGGTTATGTTCCTTACGTACAGGTTTAATTACAGCAACCTTATAGCTCTGTGGTACGTAACATTTATTGGAGACAAATTAAGCAGATCCAAGATGTGGTTATTAATTAAGGGAAATATGTCTTCAAATAGCCTGGTTGGGATGGGCTCTAGCAGACATGTGGATGGTTTGGATGAAACTATTATTTTTGACCCCTCAAAGAGCTCAACAGGCCAAAAACAGTGCAAACATAAATCAGGTTCTAGTGACATTTTTAAAGTCTCGTCTGACACAGAACCAAATGTGATAATAGGAATGTTGGTTTGAATTTTTTCCCTAATTGAAATAATTTTATTTCATAAGTCATCACTACTTATAGTTGTAGGGATACATGGTTCAATTTTCATTAGACTAGTTATGGTACTGAAAGGGAACATGGGGTTATTTTTATTCTCATCAAATAAAGATGGAATAATATAAAGTTCTAGCTTTACGGAGTGTTTTTTTTATGTTAACAGGCTATTTCTCCAGGATAAGTAAGGTTTCTCAACATTAGTGGAGTGTCATTTTCTTTCTAGCTTTCCAGATGTCTGTTTTAAAGTACGTAATTCAGAATTGAGCCAAGGAGCCAATTTCCTCTGATTGATTACATACTTTTTCAGCTGAGCTGCTTTATCAATTTTTAAATTTAATTTTGTGTGACATCTTTCTGTATCGGTAAATATGTGTTTAAATACTGGGATCTTATTTTAAACTCACATCCGGACATGAAGCAGAGAACAACAGGAGTCTTCGCCCCTCTCCTTTCTGTCATGAGAGTTCAGTCAGCGGTAGAGAAGTCATCAGATTTATTTTTAAAACAGTCGGTCAGTCAAGACTGGTACATATTTAAACAAAAGTTTAAAAAATATACAGGTAGTCCTCGGGTTACGACGGTCTCGAGTGACGACGTTTCGTGGTTACGTCACGCATCTCATAAAAAATATATATATACAGTATATATATATATATATATATACAAGTGGCTGGGGAGAGGGAAGTCTGGGCCTCCCTACTTAGGCTGCTACCCCCGCGACCCGACCTCGGATAAGCGGAAGAAAATGGATGGATGGATGGATATACAGTATATATATATATTTTTTTTTTTGAAAAGCCAGTTCTGGTTGTACCTACTGTTTGACGGTAGAAGTAGCAGTAGCTTGACGCAGTGGAAAAACACAGAGAGAGACTCGCTCTGGACCGAGTTTCACGGCTGAAACAGCAAAGCAGTGGAGGTGGAGACCTTACTGGACAGAGGTTGACGGCGGTTTTACAACAGAATACGGAAGATTGACCGAGCTGACGGCGGGTTTACGTCGTAAACAAAAGGTGCATGGAGGTGGACGGCTGTACGGTGTCACCAGACGGCAGAAACAGCGAGCTGGACCGGAGGTGCAACGAGCTAACATGCTAACAGACCTTGCTGTAAACGCTGTGGACCGCGTGAAGCAGCAGGAAGCTGCAGCGCTTGGAGGTGCAACGAGCTAACATGCTAACAGACGGAGGAAGAATTCACCAGCTCCCAGTAAGAAATTAACTATTTTTTCCCTTCATTATGGCTCCAAATGTACAGTGTGTGTTTTTTGATTATTATGTAGGGTACTGTGTTAGGATAGGCTAAGTGCTTAGTAACTGTACAGTACCGTACATGTACGTGTACCGGTATATGGGGCGGCCAGTGTATGTGTTTTCCGACTTGTGTCGAAATTCGAGTTACGACGCAGCGTACGAACGGAACGCCGTCATAAGTCGGGGACTACCTGTATTGCTATGTATGGTAAATATGTGTTTAGATACCAGTACAGGTAGTCCTCGACTTACGACGCCCCCGACTTACGACGTTTCGGACTTACAAATATGCATCTCATCAAAAAAATATATATATATTTTTATTTTTATAATAAATAAATAAATGTACAGCACTGTACAGTTACCAAGCACTTAGCCTATCCTAACAGAGTGAGTTGAATTGTCTCCCTCCTCCCTAGCAGGCTCCATTCACATAAAGGGAGCTAGCTCCCTTTATGTGAAAGGGAGACAATTCATCTCACTCCATCCTTAAAGGACAACACCCACCGTGACAGTAACAATTCACCATATTGGAGAATTACTGTAGTATTTTATGAATTTTATTTTCATTTTTGCATTTGGGCCAGGCGAGGGTTAAAAAAAAAAAAAAAAACAACCCACTCCCGAATGAATCCGGAAACCTGGCCGAAAAGTCCCGAAGGGTCATGCCTTTCGTTACATTGATCTCCACCCAGAAAGCAAGGCAGAAGGTAGGAGTGAGTTTCCATGGAGGTTTATGAGAGTGAGAGTAAAACTGCATATTTCCTGGTGCATTTTTGTGTACAACTGGACCAGTGGTCTGCTTTTATTTATTATTTATTTTATAGACCTTTTTAATAAGATATAACACCGCTGCGACTGTTGCTGGCTGCTCTCCTCTCCTCTGCCCAGAGAGGAGCGAGCCGCGCGGCTTCTCCCTGGCTCCCCGTTCCGCTGCGGGTCAGCTTTGAAGTTCGTGCTGGGGCTCGGTTCTGTCCAGCCTTGTTGCTGGAGCACGGGGAAGCACAGAGAGCACGGGGAAGCCCGCGCGCGATGGTACATCCAGACCGACAGAGCTCCGCGCTGCGGCTGCCTTTCTACTCCCGACCTGTCTGGTCAGGGGAGAGAATAAAAAGGCGATGCGGAAATGAATGAATTTGTCGCGATCAAGCGAATTAAACTAGTATGTCTACGTGGATGCTGCTCAGAATATGACAGACATCAGTGAGCAACCGCTTCTCTTTTTTTTTTCCTCTCTCTGAGCAGCGGTCATGGAAGTTGATGAAGGCTTATTAAAACTCCGCCTGTAACTCCAAGGCGGAATCTTTAGTGATGTGAATGCCCATATTTGGAGAGGGGCAGATCTTCCCGGAGCTTCTGCTAAAATCTGCTATAAATCATGAAATAACACATTTTGCATTATTTCTCTACAATATAAATAAACGCTCCTGTATTATTTTTAAATAAACTAATAAATATTAATGGCGATGCAATTTGAAAACATGGTGGGTCATGGACTTTAAAAACTGTGTTAGGATAGGCTAAGTGCTTGGTAACTGTACAGTACTGTACATCTATTTACCGTATTTTCCGGTGTATAGGTCGCACCTTTTATGGGTTTTTTCAAGGCCTGCGACCTATACACCAGTGCGACCTATATATGGCTTGTTATCACTTTCGGTGAAACAAATTTTTAAATCCAGCTCATTTCACAATTACGTTCATTTATTAAGGAAAAGTTCAGCTCAGACATATATTTGCTATAATTTTTATCAAACAAATAATTGTTTTTAAGTGTTAATCTTCTTAAAAGCCTTGCTGTGCGCTCCTGTGGCAGACATTTGCAGCAGAGCTAAACGTAGGTGCGACCTATACACCAGTGTGACCTATCTAGGGATTTTTCCAATCTATTGGTGATAATTGGGCAATGCGACCTATACACCAGAAAATACTGTATTTATAAAAAATAAAAATATTTTATTTTTTAATAATAAATAAATAAATGTACAGTACTGTACAGTTACCAAGCACTTAGCCTATCCTAACATAGTTAAGGAGTGAGTTGAATTGTCTCCCTCCTCCCTAGCAGGCACCATTCACATAAAGGGAGCTAGCTCCCTTTATGTGAAAGGGAGACAATTCAACTCATTCCTTCATCTTTAAAAACTGTGTTAGGATAGGCTAAGTGCTTGGTAACTGTACAGTACTGTACATCTATTTATTTATAAAAAAATATATATTTTTTTTGTGATCCTACTTACGAATTTTCGACTTACGAACGGCCGTAGGTACGGAATTTGCTCGTAAGTCGGGGATTACCTGTATCTCAGTTAAGCTTAAACAGGGGCATTAAACAGTGGAGGAGACAACGGGGAGGGAGGGGCTGTTCCTCCCCCCTTCCTCATATGAGCTCTGCTGAGGAGAAATCATATCAAATTTATTTAGAAAGTACATTTAAAAACAGCAGTTGTTAACAAAACTGTTTACCAATAAATAAAAAAAATCAATGGTACTAATTTACCGCATTCTACTCATACTATTTGACTTCCGGTCACATGACCTTGATAAGACTTTTTAATAATATTTACTGGTAAATCATTTTAAAACAATTTCAGTTATGTAGGTGTTTGTCACTGTTCTGTCCAGTGATTATATGTTTAGATAGTTATTGTGTTCATTTTTGAAGGTATAACGGTTGTAACCATGAGCCTAAAAGACATTTTCATGAATTTGCCATATAGGCTTATTTTTGCATCTTGCAGAGACAGAATAGCTTGAGTAAACATGTGATGCACAGTTTTCACAGTTTTTCCTTTGTTGAGACTTGCAGCAGATTTTTCTCATCACCCACGTCTCCCTGTCAGCCTCTTTTAGCTGTCAGCTTCATCCGGCGACGCCATCCTTTCTCCTGACCTTCTCATCCCTAATGATGCCTGTAAACGGCTCCTGTCCACAGCTGGCTTTATTTATCTGCTTACAAATTATTACCCTTGATGTTTAGTGCTGTATTGAACTGTCATGACGATCACACAGTCTGAGCGTGTGTTGAAAGCAAGCTATGTTCTGTGAAACACCATCTGCTGGATGATTCTTGTACTACAAGGAAAATGCACAATGCCAGAGCAGACTGGGGGGGCACAGTTCCTGATGATGAACGTGGATGCCCACAGCTAAATAACTGGAGTGTCTTATTTATGTACAAAATTATGACTTATATTTAATAAGTGTGGCTTAGAGACAGGTGAGTTCTAAAGCCTGACAATTATGGTAGATGTGCCTTTTCCTATATAAAATTTGGCTACAGAGAAGTAAATATTCAGTAGAAATGGTTGCAATCCACATTTCTTGCATAAAATACACCATTTTATATGTATAGAGGTTATTAAAATTGCTGTTTTAATGTTTGAATGCGTTTAATTCACATTATGACTTTATTCCATTTATAAAATCTTATGGAGGTCCTCATGGTTCACGGTAGAAATAGGAAGTCATCTCCTCAGTTAT
>JBBPBX010007922.1:21529-50115 GCA_038048925.1 Garcialebias charrua | reverse complement strand
TGTTCCCTCCATCTTATTAGATATATTACGGTAACGGCAGAGCCCAGCTCCTAACCCTCGGTTTTACATCTGTTTCTTCCGTCTTATTGCATGTTTTACGGTAATGGCAAGCACAGCTCCTCCCCGTCAGTTTGACTTTGTTCCTTCCTTCTTATTAGATGCATTACGGTAGTAGTGATCGAGCAGTCAGCTGTTTGTGTGTGCAGGACAGTCAAACAGAAGATTCTCCTGGTGCTGTGACTGATCGAGGGCACAACAGACAGGTGTGTAAAATGAACATTTGAACATGTCATTGTAATGAACATGTGTTTGATCAGTTTTTGCCCTCGTTCGTCTGAGTTAATGGCCCGAGTAGCTGCTGTTAGCTAAGCTGAGCAATAACCTTGACATCAGGGTGCTGGTCTAAAACACCAAGTTTAAATTTACGTGAAAAACGTCTCGTTGTTAAAGACAGGTTAACATTAGCAAATGTATTTATCATTTATTTATTGTGAGGTTTGTTTTGAACGCTGCTTAAATGTTATGGTGTTCTAACGGCACCGCCCACTGGATCCTGCAGGTCCAAAATGAACAAAACGACCTCCAAATCAATGGAGTTGCATTATTAAAATGAGCTGTTTGTGAATATATACGTTAGCGCAATTGTTAGACAGTTTGTAACAAAAAGTTAAAAAGTTTTTAAATGGTGGTCTGCAGCAGATTTGAGTGTTTTTCCAACAAGCAACGTTCTATCGACATATTTTGAATGGAGATCGGAATGCAGCCATGACAGACCTTGGTTTGTTGGTGGCTTTATGTCTGCGTGAACTCGAAACCTACTTTATAAATAGACAATATCTGAATTCATGACCTTTTCCTGGTCAGGTCGAGGCTGTGCGCATGCGCAGGGGAGGGTTCAGGATGTTGTGAACTGAACCAGAAGCAGAACCACTGCTCCTTTTTAATCAAACTGGTTCTGCAGATCAGTCCAGAAAACACGAGTTATACCAGTAAATTACTGTGTTCATGCCATTTTACTTCATACTAAACCCAACAAGGCAACAGGAGTTTGTCTGGGCAATATTTAGTCACGTTAGAGGAAGATTTTATTTAAATAATGGTAGCCAAATAAAACTTAATATAAAGTATACAGTACTTAATAGCAGTTGTTTTAATACATGGTGTATTTCCAATCATGTGTTTGAGAAAACTGTCACCATCAGTGTGAATCCAGTCAACCACTTTTCATTAAATGCAACACAAATACGGTACATGTGGATAAATATATCAAGTTCACACGAGAAGATGTAAAAAATGGCAGGTTGGCTTTCTTGGACTGTGAGGTCTCAGTTTCTGATAGAGGAAATTTGCAAACTGAGGTGTACCGCAAACCCACACACACAGACCAGTATTTACAGTTTGACTCCCATCACCCTCTGGAGCACAAGTTAGGAGTCATCAGGACTCTGTACCACAGAGCAGACAGCGTCCCCACTAACTCAGGAGCCAGACAGAAGGAGAAATCACACACAAAACAGGCTCTAGAGAAATGTGGATATCCTAACTGGGCCTTCCTGAAAGCAGAGAAGAAACCCAAACAGGACTCCAGCCAGCCATCAGGTGAAAAGAAGGAACCCAGACCCAGACCAGTGGTCATTCCAGATGTTGCAGGAGTTTCAGAGAAACTGAGACGTTTATTTTCTAAACACAACGTCCCAGTGGCTTTTAAACCCCAAAATACATTACGGCAAAGACTGGTTCATCCCAAAGATCCAGTCCCCCGGCACAAACAGAGTAATATTGTGTATGCTGTTCAGTGTCAGGAGGGCTGTGATCAGTCTTATATCGGGGAAACTAAACAGCCACTGGCCAAAAGGATGGCCCAGCACAGAAGATCAACATCATCAGGTCAGGACTCTGCAGTCTACACTCATCTCCAGGCCAGCGGTCACTCTTTCAGGGATGAAGATGTTCACATCCTTGATAGAGAGGAACGATGGTTTGAGAGAGGAGTAAAGGAGGCCATCTTTGTGAAAAGAAACCGTCCATCATTAAACAGAGGTGGAGGCCTCCGGGTTCAACTGTCCCCCTCTTACAATGCTGTTATTGCTAGTATCACTCAGCCCTCTGTGAATAGCAAACAACCATCAGGGTGCTAACGATCCATCGTTAGGCTGATGGTCCTCCTTGATCATGTGAGCAGCTGGTTTCGGCTGTCATCAGCCAACTGGTTGATCCACTGTGAGAGGGTGCTATTTATAAGACTGAGCTGAATACAGCAGCTCAGACTGAGGAAGTCTTTCGGACGAAAGACAAAACGTTTCTACAGTTTTTTTGTTTTGTTTTTTGAATGTCCAGATGACCAGACTTAGCTTTTTTAGATTTTTCTTCCTGGATTATTGAGCATGCATCAGGGTTGACATAGACTTGTTCACTTATATTATTATTATTATTATTTTAACATTTTTGTTTTGTCGTATCGTGGATGACTGAGAACATACAATACTAATGTTGGTATACAAACGTGTTGGATCGTATCAGTACTAAATGGACTGTACTTGTATAGCGCTCTTCTTTCTTGTCAAGACACTCAAGGCTCTTTACACTAAAACCTGTGTCCTCATTTACCCATTCATACAAGTCTACTTGGGCAGCACGGTGGCACAACTGGTAGAGCTGCTGCCTCTCAGCGAGAAGGTTGCCGGTTCAAATCCCGGTCCGGGGCCTTTCTGGGTGGAGTTTGCATGTTCTCCCCGTGCATGCGTGGGTTTCCTCCGGGTACTCCGGTTTCCTCCCACAGACCAAAAAACATGCATGTTAGGCTGATTGGTGACTCTAAATTGACCCTAGGTGTGAGTGTGAGAGTGGATGGTTGTTTGGTGTGAGTGAGACAGGTCCCTCTTGTAAATGAGTCCCCGTGACTCAACGAGGCTAGCCTGTATAAATAAAGGTTGAATGAATGAATGAAAATATACAAAGACTAATCAGAGCTTCATCACATTCATACACCGATGGGACACACATCAGAGGCAATGAGAGGTTCAGTGTCTTACAGGGACACTTCAGCATGTGACTGCTGGTAGATTCGAACCCCCAACTCTTGCATTGGAGGACGACTGCTCTAACCACTCAGACACAGCCGCCCAACTAGTGTTGAAATTGATACTTGAGTTTGTTTTTCAACTCTCCTCTCAGAACGTTGCTCCTGATCCATACCTGCAATTCTGCACCGAGTAGGCAGGACTGTTCACTTTGGAGTCTGATGACACTCGTATTTAAATTGTAATGTGAACGATCAGGGACAAAAAAGACTTTAAAAAGATCTGATTTGAGCTTTAGGACCTGTAGTGTGAACAGCCATCGTCTCATGGTTAGAAAGGGCGGAGTTGGAATAGTTTTGGTCAGATCTTATAAGTCGGATTCACAATCTCATGTGAACTCTCCACATGTCATTGATTGTGTAATATGGACGAATGATCAAACACAAAAGAGGACTAGACTCTTCTGATTAATGACAAAAGCTGCATCTCTTCATCATAAAGGTAGTTAATGCTTTTGGCCTTGGATAAATTTTTTTATTTACTACAAATGTATTTTATATTGCCAGGGAGATCAGGCCATACAAGGAGTGTGCATTGTTGATGACCCTGAGCTACTACCACATCAAATGTTAGCTCAAAATGTGTCAAACTCATTGAGTCACTGTGACGTTTGTGTTTGCTAATGTTGATTCATTATGACACCCATCTTGAATGGGAGTGACTCCAAAAGTTAATTAGTTGTAGATGTACATCCTTTGAGTTTCATTAAAATCCATTCTACAGTTCTTACATAACTTGCTAACAGTTAAACAAACGAACAAACGAACACACACAACGAACAAACGAACACACACAAGTGAAGTCAGGTTACAGACTTTGCAGTTTGTTTTTCTGGGACCTTTGACCGTGCTGCTGAGCAGAGTCCAACGTTTGGATTTAAAGAGAGCTTACTTTGGATAGAGCACTGTGTGACTGAGAAAACCATTGATTGAAGTGTGCAGCATAAAGCGCTTTTGATTTAGTGCTGACGCTGAGCCAGAGTTGACGCTGAGCCAGAGTTGACGCTGAGCCAGAGTTGACGCTGAGCCAGAGTTGACGCTGAGCCAGAGTTGACGCTGAGCCAGAGCTGACGCTGAGCCAGAGCTGACGCTGAGCCAGAGCTGACGCTGAGCCAGAGCTGACGCTGAGCCAGAGCTGACGCTGAGCCAGAGCTGACGCTGAGCCAGAGCTGACGCTGAGCCAGAGCTGACGCTGAGCCAGAGCTGACGCTGAGCCAGAGCTGACGCTGAGCCAGAGCTGACGCTGAGCCAGAGCTGACGCTGAGCCAGAGCTGACGCTGAGCCAGAGCTGACGCTGAGCCAGAGCTGACGCTGAGCCAGAGCTGACGCTGAGCCAGAGCTGACGCTGAGCCAGAGCTGACGCTGAGCCAGAGTTGAGCAGAGCTGACGCTGAGCCAGAGCTGACGCTGAGCCAGATCGCTCTGAGCCAGAGCTGACTCGCTCTGAGCCAGAGCTGACTCGCTCTGAGCCAGAGCTGACTCGCTCTGAGCCAGAGCTGACTCGCTCTGAGCCAGAGCTGACTCGCTCTGAGCCAGAGCTGACGCTGACTCTGAGCCAGAGCTGACGCTGACTCTGAGCCAGAGCTGTCGCCGAGCCAGAGCTGACGCCGAGCCAGAGTTGACGCCGAGCCAGAGTTGACGTCGAGCCAGAGTTGACGCCGAGCCAGAGTTGACGCTCTGAGCCAGATCGCTCTGAGCCAGATCGCTCTGAGCCAGAGCTGACTCGCTCCGAGCCAGAGCTGACTCGCTCCGAGCCAGAGCTGACTCGCTCCGAGCCAGAGCTGACTCGCTCCGAGCCAGAGCTGACTGACGTTGACTCTGAGCCCGCTGACTCTGAGCCAGAGCTGACGCTGACTCTGAGCCAGAGCTGACGCTGACGCTGAGCCAGAGCTGACGCTGACTCTGAGCCAGAGCTGACGCTGACTCTGAGCCAGAGCTGACGCTGACTCTGAGCCAGAGCTGACGCTGACTCTGAGCCAGAGTTGACGTCGAGCCAGAGTTGACGTCGAGCCAGAGTTGACGCTGAGCCAGAGTTGACGCCGAGCCAGAGTTGACGCTCTGAGCCAGATCGCTCTGAGCCAGATCGCTCTGAGCCAGAGCTGACTCGCTCCGAGCCAGAGCTGACTCGCTCCGAGCCAGAGCTGACTCGCTCCGAGCCAGAGCTGACTCGCTCCGAGCCAGAGCTGACTCGCTCCGAGCCAGAGCTGACTCGCTCTGAGCCAGAGCTGACTCGCTCTGAGCCAGAGCTGACTCGCTCTGAGCCAGAGCTGACTCGCTCTGAGCCAGAGCTGACTCGCTCTGAGCCAGAGCTGACGTTGACTCTGAGCCAGAGCTGACGTTGACTCTGAGCCAGAGCTGACGTTGACTCTGAGCCAGAGCTGACGTTGACTCTGAGCCAGAGCTGACGTTGACTCTGAGCCAGAGCTGACGTTGACTCTGAGCCAGAGCTGACGTTGACTCTGAGCCAGAGCTGACGTTGACTCTGAGCCAGAGCTGACGTTGACTCTGAGCCAGAGCTGACGTTGACTCTGAGCCAGAGCTGACACTGACTCTGAGCCAGAGCTGTCGCCGAGCCAGAGCTGACGCCGAGCCAGAGTTGACGCCGAGCCAGAGTTGACGCCGAGCCAGAGCTGACGCCGAGCCAGAGCTGACGCTGAGCCAGAGCTGACGCTGAGCCAGAGCTGATGCTGAGCCAGAGTTGACGCTGAGCCAGATCGCTCTGAGCCAGATCGCTCTGAGCCAGAGCTGACTCACTCTGAGCCAGAGCTGACTCGCTCTGAGCCAGAGCTGACTCGCTCTGAGCCAGAGCTGACTCGCTCTGAGCCAGAGCTGACTCGCTCTGAGCCAGAGCTGACTCGCTCTGAGCCAGAGCTGACGTTGACTCTGAGCCAGAGCTGACGTTGACTCTGAGCCAGAGCTGACGTTGACTCTGAGCCAGAGCTGACGTTGACTCTGAGCCAGAGCTGACGTTGACTCTGAGCCAGAGCTGACGTTGACTCTGAGCCAGAGCTGACGTTGACTCTGAGCCAGAGCTGACGTTGACTCTGAGCCAGAGCTGACGTTGACTCTGAGCCAGAGCTGACGTTGACTCTGAGCCAGAGCTGACGCTGACTCTGAGCCAGAGCTGACGCTGACTCTGAGCCAGAGCTGACGCTGACTCTGAGCCAGAGCTGACGCTGACTCTGAGCCAGAGCTGACGCTGACTCTGAGCCAGAGCTGACGCTGACTCTGAGCCAGAGCTGACGCTGACTCTGAGCCAGAGCTGACGCTGACTCTGAGCCAGAGCTGACGCTGACTCTGAGCCAGAGCTGACGCTGACTCTGAGCCAGAGCTGACGCTGACTCTGAGCCAGAGCTGACGCTGACTCTGAGCCAGAGCTGACGCTGACTCTGAGCCAGAGCTGACGCTGACTCTGAGCCAGAGCTGACGCTGACTCTGAGCCAGAGCTGACGCTGACTCTGAGCCAGAGCTGACGCTGACTCTGAGCCAGAGCTGACGCTGACTCTGAGCCAGAGCTGACGTTGACTCTGAGCCAGAGCTGACGCTGACTCTGAGCCAGAGCTGACGCTGACTCTGAGCCAGAGCTGACGCTGACTCTGAGCCAGAGCTGACGCTGACTCTGAGCCAGAGCTGACGCTGACTCTGAGCCAGAGCTGACGCTGACTCTGAGCCAGAGCTGACGTTGACTCTGAGCCAGAGCTGACGCTGACTCTGAGCCAGAGCTGACGCTGACTCTGAGCCAGAGCTGACACTGACTCTGAGCCAGAGCTGACACTGACTCTGAGCCAGAGCTGACACTGACTCTGAGCCAGAGCTGACACTGACTCTGAGCCAGAGCTGACATGACTCTGAGCCAGAGCTGACACGTTGACTCTGAGCCAGAGCTGACACTGACTCTGAGCCAGAGCTGACACTGACTCTGAGCCAGAGCTGACACTGACTCTGAGCCAGAGCTGACACTGACTCTGAGCCAGAGCTGACACTGACTCTGAGCCAGAGCTGACACTGACTCTGAGCCAGAGCTGACACTGACTCTGAGCCAGAGCTGACACTGACTCTGAGCCAGAGCTGACACTGACTCTGAGCCAGAGCTGACACTGACTCTGAGCCAGAGCTGACACTGACTCTGAGCCAGAGCTGACACTGACTCTGAGCCAGAGCTGACACTGACTCTGAGCCAGAGCTGACACTGACTCTGAGCCAGAGCTGACGCTGACTCTGAGCCAGAGCTGACGCTGACTCTGAGCCAGAGCTGACACTGACTCTGAGCCAGAGCTGACACTGACTCTGAGCCAGAGCTGACACTGACTCTGAGCCAGAGCTGACACTGACTCTGAGCCAGAGCTGACACTGACTCTGAGCCAGAGCTGACACTGACTCTGAGCCAGAGCTGACACTGACTCTGAGCCAGAGCTGTCGCCGAGCCAGAGCTGACGCCGAGCCAGTGCTGACGCCGAGCCAGTGCTGACGCCGAGCCAGTGCTGACGCCGAGCCAGTGCTGACGCCGAGCCAGTGCTGACGCCGAGCCAGTGCTGACGCCGAGCCAGTGCTGACGCCGAGCCAGTGCTGACGCTGAGCCAGAGTTGACTCGCTCTGAGCCAGATTGCTCTGAGCCAGAGTTGACTCGCTCTGAGCCAGATCGCTCTGAGCCAGAGTTGACTCGCTCTGAGCCAGATCGCTCTGAGCCAGAGTTGACTCGCTCTGAGCCAGATCGCTCTGAGCCAGAGTTGACTCGCTCTGAGCCAGATCGCTCTGAGCCAGAGTTGACTCGCTCTGAGCCAGATCGCTCTGAGCCAGAGTTGACTCGCTCTGAGCCAGATCGCTCTGAGCCAGAGTTGACTCGCTCTGAGCCAGATCGCTCTGAGCCAGAGTTGACTCGCTCTGAGCCAGATCGCTCTGAGCCAGAGTTGACTCGCTCTGAGCCAGATCGCTCTGAGCCAGAGTTGACTCGCTCTGAGCCAGATCGCTCTGAGCCAGAGTTGACTCGCTCTGAGCCAGATCGCTCTGAGCCAGAGTTGACTCGCTCTGAGCCAGAGCTGACTGCTCTGAGCCAGAGCTGACTCGCTCTGAGCCAGAGCTGACGTTGACTCTGAGCCAGAGCTGACGTTGACTCTGAGCCAGAGCTGACGTTGACTCTGAGCCAGAGCTGACGTTGACTCTGAGCCAGAGCTGACGTTGACTCTGAGCCAGAGCTGACGTTGACTCTGAGCCAGAGCTGACGTTGACTCTGAGCCAGAGCTGACGTTGACTCTGAGCCAGAGCTGACGCTGACTCTGAGCCAGAGCTGACGCTGACTCTGAGCCAGAGCTGACGCTGACTCTGAGCCAGAGCTGACGCTGACTCTGAGCCAGAGCTGACGCTGACTCTGAGCCAGAGCTGACGTTGACTCTGAGCCAGAGCTGACGCTGACTCTGAGCCAGAGCTGACGCTGACTCTGAGCCAGAGCTGACGCTGACTCTGAGCCAGAGCTGACGCTGACTCTGAGCCAGAGCTGACGCTGACTCTGAGCCAGAGCTGACGCTGACTCTGAGCCAGAGCTGACGTTGACTCTGAGCCAGAGCTGACGTTGACTCTGAGCCAGAGCTGACGTTGACTCTGAGCCAGAGCTGACGTTGACTCTGAGCCAGAGCTGACGTTGACTCTGAGCCAGAGCTGACGTTGACTCTGAGCCAGAGCTGACGTTGACTCTGAGCCAGAGCTGACGTTGACTCTGAGCCAGAGCTGACGTTGACTCTGAGCCAGAGCTGACGTTGACTCTGAGCCAGAGCTGACGTTGACTCTGAGCCAGAGCTGACGTTGACTCTGAGCCAGAGCTGACGTTGACTCTGAGCCAGAGCTGACGTTGACTCTGAGCCAGAGCTGACGTTGACTCTGAGCCAGAGCTGACACTGACTCTGAGCCAGAGCTGACACTGACTCTGAGCCAGAGCTGTCGCCGAGCCAGAGCTGACGCCGAGCCAGAGCTGACGCCGAGCCAGAGTGAAGTCAGGTTACAGACTTTGCAGTTTGTTTTTCTGGGACCTTTGACCGTGCTGCTGTCAAGGTTTCTTGATGCACATTTTGTAGTATCGCATCAGAAAAGCTGAATGGAAACGGCACGATTCGAATTAACTTCCTCTAATTTGAAAAAAAGTTGATACGCTCGCTTGAGGTGGTTTTTGGGTTTTTCGAATCAGAGCCGATGCGCAAAACGAGAGATGGAAACAGATTTGCCGACTCAGTTCTGACGTAGCGAACATTCACGTCACGTGACTTCATCTCCGGACAACATGTAACATCGCTAAAACTAGTTGGCATGACAGAATAAATACAACTTACCCGATAGCAACACATACCTGAAATATTCTCTCCATTTGCCGACATGTGTGGTCGGGTTCTGTTTTCAACCTCTACTTCATGTTTACTGTAGACATGCGTAACGCTGACGTAATGACGCTGACGTCTGACGCTGACGTCTGACGTAATGCCGCTTTGCATGGCCTGGTGGATGCGCTTCAAGCCAGTTGATGGAAACACTTCTGATTCACATTAATTTTTATTTACATTTTTGCGAAATTTCAAGAATTCGCTCAAAATTCGAATTGAAAATAGATGGAAACACGGTTACTGAGCCAGAGTTGACTGTAAATGAAGAGTTGACTGTAAATGAAGAGTTGACTGTAAATGAAGAGCTGACTGTAAATGAAGAGCTGACTGTAAATGAAGAGCTGACTGTAAATGAAGAGTTGACTGTAAATGAAGAGTTGACTGTAAATGAAGAGTTGACTGTAAATGAAGAGTTGACTGTAAATGAAGAGCTGACTGTAAATGAAGAGTTGACTGTAAATGAAGAGTTGACTGTAAATGAAGAGTTGACTATAAATGAAGAGTTGACTGTAAATGAAGAGCTGACTGTAAATGAAGAGCTGACTGTAAATGAAGAGCTGACTGTAAATGAAGAGCTGACTGTAAATGAAGAGCTGACTGTAAATGAAGAGCTGACTGTAAATGAAGAGTTGACTGACAGATGTGGATCCATGTAAATGAAGAGTTGACTGTAAATGAAGAGATGACTGACAGATGTGGATCCATGCCCAAACAGCTCATTAAAATGGAAAGCTGCATTTCTCAGGGAAAGTCGTTCATTTCAAATCTTTTGTCTGATGTAGACTTGCATGCTTTTCATATGTAATCATCCAAAGCTGTGAAATGAAATTAGTTTAATATTTAAAATATGCTAAAATAGTATGGACAGATTTGGTTGTCTCCATCCAGACATGATTAATATTTTCATTATAGTCATGTTTCAAACAGTTCCACCTCTAAGCTTCTCATTGGTCATTTGGGCCATTTAAAGGGATCAAGCATCCACTGAGTAGTTGGGTATGGCTGTGAGCAGCATGCTGAACATGAAGCAGAGAAACTAAAGGTGAGAGCTGTCTGAGGAGCTCAGAGAGAAAAATCTAGAAAAAACACTCCAAGACCATCTCCAAGCAGCTTCATGTTCCTCTGAGCACAGCTTATTCAAAGTGCAACATTCCTGAGACTGTAGTCAACCTCGCAGGATGTTGGCACAAGAGGAAATGCGACGGCAGATTGACCACACGGTTATGGCAGATAGTAAAAAAGAAGAGCTAAACAAACAGTACAAAACCATTTGAGCTAAGTACCGACGTCGAGGTACATCACTTCCTGATTGCACCATCTACCACATTTTGAATCTTAACAGTGGAGGAAAACCCAGGAGGCTTCACTATTGACAGATAAATTATAAAACAGATCCCCAAAATACTGTTGCTAAAGTTTTGAGACTGATGACGAGACAAAACTGTTTCCATCAGGTCTGTGTTTATAAAAGGACAACTGAAGCTTGTGAAGTAAAGAACATCCTACCAACTTTTGTTTTGGTCTGCTTTGCTGCATCTGGCACAAGGACCTCTGAATCTGTGCTGGGTACAATGAAATCTCAAGACTATCAAGGCATCCTGAAGCAAAACACTGTCAGAAAGCTCGGCCTCAATCACAGGTCAAAGGTCGTCCAGCAAAGTAATGACGCAAAATAGAGTTTAAAACACTCAAGAATGGACTGTTCTTACATGGTGCACAGATTTTACTCTGCAGTGTGGAGTTCAAAGACTGAGCTGTTTGCTCAGGAAGAGTGGGCCAAACTTCCTGTTGGAAAATGCAGACGTCTCATTATGAAGCCATCCCATTAACTGTTGGAGCAGGAGGCTGGAGTCATCTCCAGCACCATTTTTATTTTTTATTTTTTCACTTACCCTTTATTTATCCAGGTTAGTCTCATTGAGCCACAAGAACTCCTTTTCAAGAGAGACCTGTTCAGGGAGCACATGGTGGGGGTTAAGGGCCTTGCTCAGGGGCCCAGAGTGGGCGAATGAGGGTGGATTCACCTTTTCCACCCACATTTTGATGTTGATGGTACCGGGAGTTGAACCTGCAACTTTCCGATCACAGGCCCATCTTCTCTAACCTCTGCGCCACCACTCCCCCTGTTCGGTGAAATGTTGGTAAATTCAGACAGGTTCTTTCACAAACCGTTGTTTTAAAGAGTACTGTATTGTAGAAGGAGGCCATGTCTGCAGCTGTATATCTGAATGTGCTGCTCAACTGAGTTCATCTGAACCTTTCTTATCTCCACAGAGGCAGACTTGTATGTTTGCACATGATGAAGTTTGTGTTGCTGCATGTTTCGTCACTGCTTGCTTCACTGTGGCCTCTACATGTTCTGTCCACACACCAAACCATGTGGAAACAGCCTCTTTCATTTGTATCTGCAGCTTCAACATTTGAACACCAACAAAGAAATGTGCTTTAGTTGATTAAATGATTAATCATGTATGCATTCAAATTGTACGGAAGCGTAGTACTGCCACCTATTGAAAATATTTTTTGGGGGCTTATGTAGTAATAACTATGAAGTCCCGCCTACAACTCCCGCACAACACAAGTTCTGTGTTAAGAGAGGTGGAAAGAGAAGGTGTGGAGACGCCGCTAATGTTGAACCGGTTAACACCATAGACTTAATATTTCTGTGGTTAACACAAACTCCTTTTTTGTTTTATTTATCAAATAAAAAACAAACGTAAAAAAAGTTCACCCAGGTCAGGATCGAACCCGGGTTGAGATAAAGTTTGGATTGGAAAGCCGATGCGCTTCCAATTGTGCCACCGAGGCACGTTGCAAATTTTCAGGTCTACTTTATATTTAAAGGAACCGCCCCTCCTGAAATACTGGCTATGCATGCTACATCTATACTTATCACGTAATTACGTGATACGTATCACCTTATTACTACATATTATTACGTGATACATATCACGTTATTACTACATAAGCCCCAAAAAATATTTTCAATAGGTGGCAGCACTACGCTTCCGTAAAATTGTTCTTCAAACTACCGTAAATAAAAAGAAATGTGCTACTTCTTGTGTTAATTTGACTTGGATTAACAAACAAATTGTGATTTGGTTTTAAATACCTGGTAGCTTTATTTTTAATTTATTTATTGGCCTTTATTTAAGCAGTTAAATCCCACGGAGATCACAGATCTCGTTTGCATGGGAGGCCTGGGTCTAAAGGTAGTCTGATGTGTGGGAGGAAACCGGAGTACCCGGAGAAAACCCACACAGCACGAGAAGAACATGCAAACTCCACCCAGAAAGACCCCAGGTCCAACCGGGGATTGAACCCAGGACCTTCTTGCTGTGAGGCAACAGTGCTAACCACTGAGTTGTCGTGCTGTATAGATGAACACCGTATATCTTTTTAAAAATGATTAAACTGTGCTGACACGCCAGCAAAGATAAACCAATTTTATACTATGATGAAAAATCCAATTCCTGATTGAACAAGGTTTAAAACATTATATTGAAAAGATGTGAAAGGTTGGGTCCTAACAGAAGTATATACTGTAGATGGTTCAAACACATAAAAATGTTGCTATGTGACAACTATATTTTAAAATACATTAGAATTTCAAACAATAAACTTTTCATTTCGAAGCATAATTTTATTGTTTTCCTCATGTTGTTCTATAAACAACATATTCTTTATCTTGAAGAGTTGAGTCATGTGAACAGCTAGTTCTGGATGTCACCAACAAACTGGTTGATCCACTGTGAGAAGGTGCTATGTGTAAGACTGAGTTGGTTGCAGCTCCTCAGACTGAAGAAGTATTTTGGATGAAAGACAAAACACTTCAACAAGAAGAAACCGCCCAGAAGACCTGACTTTATTAAACGTTTCATCTTTAATCCAAAATACGTTTTCAGTCCGAGGAGCTGCAACAAACTCAGTCTTATAAATAGCACCTTTTCATGGTGGATCAACCAGTTTGTTGTTGACAGCCAAAACCAGCTGCTCACGTGATAGAGGACCGTCAGCCTAACAATTGATTGTTAGCACCTGATGGTTGTTTGCTATTCACAGAGGGCTGAGTGATACTAGCAACAACAGCATTGTAAGAGGGAGACAGTTGAACATGGAGGCCTCCACCTCTGTTTAATGATGGGCGGTTTCTCTTCACAAAGATGGCCTCCTTAACTCCTCTCTCAAACCATCGTTCCTCTCTATCAAGAGATAGAGAAACATCCTTAGAAATATTCCAACAAGAAAATTCCGTCCAGAGGACCAGCTTTAAGTTTTTTAGATGTTTCTACCAGGATTATTGAGCATGCATCAAGATATCTAATTCTTTAGTTTCCTATGCAGCTAAGTGGAAAGCTTAGTGTGGTGCAAACACTGCAGAGCAGAAAGTTACCAAGAGTTTGTTGTGTAACATCACATATTCAACCATCCAAGCACAGCATGCTTACTTTTAATTTCAACAAATGATTTATTTAATTCTTAGTCCCATCTTGGAGGTGGCTTGAACTTGTTTTTGTCCTCTTGACAGGAGACCACGATTCACTCCACTTTGAGCAGAACCACATGATGTTGCCTCAGCACCTGAAGCAAATCAGAGTCCTCATGCTGAACAACAAGGAAAGTTTGGAAAGAACTTTGTTCAGACTTGAACAAGGTAACGCTTCTTCAATGCATTCTTCCTGTTTAATGCTCAAAAATATTAGAAGATTAAAAAACACATTTGAAATCGAAGGTTTTTTTTCCCTCTGTTGATAAACGTGCAGTTTCATTTTGTCATGTAGAGAGTGAGAGTGACATCACGTGCACAGCAGAGTGGCAGCACTGACGGGAGCTCCGCTTCAACTCTATCTTTTGTTGTTCCTATTGTTTTTGTTTTAACATTTTTTTGCGCCTACACTGCACACCCACACTGCTGTATGACCCTGACTTTTGGCGTTTTGTGTGTCGCTGTCTTACCATCGTGGTTCAGTCCTTCCAGCTTCGGGCTTTGGCCTGTCATGGCAGCTGTCTCCATTTCCTCCATCTGCCTGCATGGACCGAACTCTATGGACCTGTTCGGTTCTGCAGGGAAACCTTGGATGTTCTTCATCTGCCAGACCCGGTTCTGGAGGACAGTCTGTGTAGGCAGCTGCTACGGTCATTATTACCATCAAGCTGCTGATGGGACCTGCTAACAAGACTTGCCAATGCCACTAACAAGACCACGCCGCTAACAAGACCTGCTAATGCAGCTAACAAGACCACGCCGCTAACAAGACCTGCTAATGCAGCTAACAAGACCACGCCGCTAACAAGACCTGCTAATGCAGCTAACAAGACCACGCCCCTAACAATACCTGCTAATGCAGCTAACAAGACCACGCCGCTAACAAGACCACGCCGCTAACAAGACCACACTGCTAATGAGACCTGCTAATGCCGCTAACAAGACAACGTCGCTAACAAGACCTGCTAATGCCGCTAACAAGACCACGTTGCTAACAAGACCTGCTAATGCCGCTAACAAGACCACGTCGCTAACAAGACCACGCCGCTAACAAGACCACGCCGCTAACAAGACCACGCCGCTAACAAGACCACGCCGCTAACAAGACCACGCCGCTAACAAGACCACGCCGTTAACAAGACCACGCCGCTAACAAGACCACGCCGTTAACAAGACCACACCGCTAACAAGACCACACCGCTAACAAGACCTGCTAACGCCGCTAACAAGACCATGCCGCTAATAATAATAATAATAATAATGAATTCAATTTATAACGCGCTTTTCATTAGTGAAAATCTCAAAGCGCTACACACATTGAATGCTACACACATTCATACACCGGTAGTGGCAGACTACCATGCAAGGTGCTTTCCAGTCCTACCGGGAGCAACTCGGGGTTAAGTGTCTTGCCCAAGGACACAACAACACATGGTGTGGGGAACCGGGATTCGAACCGCCAACCTTTCGATCAGGGGACGACTGCCATTACCACTACGCCACGGCCGCCCAGATAAATAATACAGAAGCAGTCGTCAGTCTGTATATTCAAACATGAAGTATAGTTTATGATGAAACTCCACACACTTACTTTGTTCAGTTTGGAGCAGCATGCTCGAGCATTGATGTAGTCACATTCTAGATCCGACAAGGTGATGATCTGAGCTGAGGGTCAAGGGTCACACGTGTCTGATGACATGATGACATCTGATGGACTTGGGTTGAACACGTTAACTATCTGTGAACACCTACTGGTCTGTTAGCCTGTTCCACACAGAGGAGTAACCTGTGACTGAACTGAACCATCTTTACATTCACAACATGTGGAATCAGCTACGGAAGTACAACTTCACAGTCAGAATCTTGTTTTAGGAAGAAGGCGGATAAATTTAAGAGTCATATCAAGTAAAACATGCTTAACTAAAGTTAATCTGTGATCTACAACAACTGCAGGATTCAAATGTTACTTTTCTTTAGCGATTCATTTGATTTTGCTGCCGAAGCAAAGCGGGTGGGCGGCTAACAGCTGAGCTAGCTGAAGACTGACAGGGAAACAAAAAAAAAGAATGTCACTAAATTAAACCAGAAACATTCACCAAATACTCCTTCAAAAAGGATACAAAGTAAACCGAAAGGAAAATCAGCGCACAGCAGTCCACAAGCGACAGAATGAACACTGCTGCGTCCATTTTATCCTCCACCTTCTTCTTACTGTAGTACCATGGTACCAACTGGACCATGTTGCTAAGAGAACCTCACTGTCATTAGAACGACTCTGCCAATAGAACCATGCTGCTATAGATTTATTTCTTTTTCACTTTTGGGCCCTTGTTTCCCCCCCCTCCGGGGGGCGGCCGTGGTGTAGTGGTAATGGCAGTCGTCTCCCGATCGGAAAGTTGGCGGATCGACTCCCGGGACCCGCACCATGTGTCGTTGTGTCCTTGGGCAAGACACTTAACCCTGAGTTGCTCCCGGTAGGACTGGAAAGCACCTTGCATGGTAGTCTGCCGCCACCGGTTTATGAATGTGTGTAGCATTCAATATATGTGTAGCACTTTGAGATTTTCAGTAATGAAAAGTGCGTTATAAATTGAATTTATTATTATTATTGTTTCTGCATTTTTGTTGCATGCTTTGAATAAATCCCAGTTTGTTAGTTTTGGGGCTCCATTCCCGACTCTGCTTGCAATAAGCGTGTAAATTATAGCTGAACAGAACCTATGAGAATCATGCTGCTTTTAGTTGGTGTATTATTTTGCATTATTGGTGACTAGCGTATTTCTTAGATCTTTTAGCATATCGTTGGGCATTCATTTAGCTATATCTTAGTTGATATCTTAAATTCTTATTTACCGTTTCTTTTTACACTTTATATTTTTGCTGTTGTTGGATGTAACTTGGACCCTGTGTACATAATTTTGTCCCACCTCATGTACCACGTGCGATGCGAATGACGATGAAGAATCTTGAATCCTTGATGCACCTGCCAGCAGTATTCTGCATTCACATTCATTGACAAAGTTTCATGGTACTGAGCTTCAGAATAATGCCACCCACTCCCATCTCCTCCTCAGGAACATTTGTTTTGTTGCAGTAAAAAATAGAACTTGACCAATATGGAAATTTTTGCCGATACCAATACTGGGAGGGGAAGGTGACCTACAATTACCAACATAATGGTTGAAACTTTCTGAGCTTTGTCCACCTCCCAGACCTTATTTGGAACTAATTTCACAATAGTTTCATTCACTTTGTAAATAAACATGCTCTTTTTTGTCAGTTCAGAATAAAAGGCCGAGACAGCCTCTGGTTTAGTCCTGAGTGAGCTGATCTCCTGCACATGAGAGATCAGCTTGGGCAACTACAACACCTTCTGGTTCAGATACTGATATGTTGCAATTTCCTCAGTTACAGAATCATTGTACAGCTTCCATTAAAGCTGCAAAATGTAATTACTATTTATCTCAGATCACCAAAGATATAAATGATCCTAAGAGATTCTGGAAAACCATTAAATCTCTTTCTGGCAGCTCTCATTCATCTGATCTGCCACCACAATTTTTTGTTGGCCCGGTTTCTGTATCAAATAAGCATGAGATCCTAAATTGTTTCAACAGACATTTTGTTGCCTCTAGTTTGCCACAGTTACTAATGGAAAACCATCTACTTCTCCTACAAGCCAAACTTCTACAAATCAAATCGCTCTTACAAGTCAATCCTCAGTAAACCACACCTTTTCATTTCCACCGTTCTCTGTCAGTGAGATTACTGAACTGTTAAAAGGTCTGGATTCTAGAGAATCTGCAGGCCTGGATGACCTCCCTCCTTATTTATCAAGGGGCGGCCGTGGCACAGGGGTAGTGGCAGCCGACCCCCGATCGGAAGGTTGGAGGTTCGAATCCCGAGTTCCCACACCATGTGTTGTTGTGTCCCTGGGTAAGACACTTAACCCCGAGTTGCTCCCGGTAGGACTGGCTGGCGCCTTGCATGGCAGACTACCGCTACCGGTGTATGAATGGGTGGATGGCTGGTACTGTGAAGCGCTTTGGGGCCCCTCATAGGGGGCTGGAATGCACTATATAAGCTCCATTTACCATTTATTAAGGTTAGCTGCACAAATGATAGCAGAACCGGTGTCCCACATTTTTCATCTGTCCATACACCAAAATAGACTTACAAATGCTTGGAAAACAGCTTTTGTGCTGCCATTATTGAAGGGAGAAGACCAGTGGTTAATTTGAGCTGGATCCTGCCGGAACAAGGTCCAGGAACTCTCTCATTTTGACCGTGTGCATTCCAGTAACTGTTTGCTTGGATCCAGCAACTCAAATCTCCGCCCCTAAAAGTCCAAAGTCATCGCACATTTTGAATTTGATTATTTATTAAAAATACAACGAAAGGAGATGTTGCCCAGTCTGTGGAGTGTTTGTTCCGGTCACACTACGTGCACCAGCTCGTTCACGCTCCTGTCCAGCAAAGACGCGGCCCGCATGTCCCGCGGGGATGAGTGTCTTCATCCACCTTCAGTTGTGCGCCCTGCAGACAGTGCACGTTTTACACACAGGAGTGTCTTCAGACAGCTGTATAGAATACGCGCACAACTGCTGATGTGTCGGAACTCCTGCATACATTACAGATAATAAATAAATAAATAAGCTTACAGTAAAAAAAAAAAACGAGTGAAATGTTTATTATTCACGTTGCATCACATTTCAAAACATCGGCACTAATTTGTCAAAATAACAGTGATCAAAATGTCGAAAAGACCGTCAAATTTAATATAAAAAATAAATACCATACCATAAATAGATGGATGGATTGTCCTTAGCTGGACAACTGAGAATTGAAGCACCTGGAAGCAGTGGTAATTGAGATTAGAACAGAACAACGTGCAGGAATGAATTAAACTGAGAGCAGTTCAGGTCAGATGGTGAAGGGGGTGTTGGGACGCTTGACAGAATCGGAGCTGCTTTATTCAATGCTCTCTAAAATAGTCATTTCAATTCAACCTTTATTTATACAGGTTGTTGGTCTCATTGAGCCTCAAGGACTCGTTTACAAGAGATACCTGTTTTTAATCGGCCGTGGTGTAGTGGTAATGGCAGTCGTCTCCCGATCGGAAAGTTGGCGGTTCGACTCCCGGGACCCGCACCATGTGTCGTTGTGTCCTTGGGCAAGACACTTAACCCTGAGTTGCTCCCGGTAGGACTGGAAAGCACCTTGCATGGTAGTCTGCCGCCACCGGTTTATGAATGTGTGTAGCATTCAATATATGTGTAGCACTTTGAGATTTTCAGTAATGAAAAGTGCGTTATAAATTGAATTAATTATTATTATTATTATTATTAATCAATTTAATCAAATGTTTAACATGTTAAAATACACCAAAATGCAGGAAATGGCAACTCTTATTCTAAATTTTCTGGGGGAGGACCCACGTATCACCCCACCCCGCCGGACCACCTGCTATTTGTGTTCTGGCATCAATTGGTTTACAAATTAAGCCGTGGAGGAGACCCCCATACTGAACAGTTATCAACCTATCTCCAAACTCTGTATTCTAGCTAAGATTTTAGAACAATTGATGAATATTCAAGTCAAGAAGTATTTGGATTATTTGAACATTTTATCATCCCATCAATCTGGGTTCAGGAAACCCAGCACAACGACTGCTTCGTTGAAGGTTTTTAATGATGTTGAAGTGGGCTGCTAAGAACTACTGTGCTGCACTTTATTTAGACCTGTCTAAAGCTTTTGACACTGTAGAGCAGTGGTCCTCAAATGGTGGCCCACAGGCTGGCTGTCTGGACACCACCTACTTTCCATCTGCAACCTGCGGTCAGTCAGGATCCTGATCTGGGAAAACACGAAAGGTCTTGAATCTCAATCCTGCATGTTGATCTGGTCTGGGTTTTCCAGGTCTGAAAACAGTCACTCTAGCCGTTTTCGCACTGCACAGCCCTCAACGGCCCGGCCCGCCCCGCCCCGCCTTCTAACCCGGGTTCATCATGTTCGCATTTTCCTTTTCCGCCCGGGGTCCGCCCTAGTTTTGGAACCATTCCCGACGGAGGTTCTGATCGGGCCAAGCTCCCGCGCCCAGTTTGACGTCATGTACTGCTCATCATTTGATTTGTTGTTTGCAACAGGGGCGGGACTCGTTCTAACAACAACCTCAGCGCGAGCTGAATTTAACTACAGAAACCCCTAAAAATTGTTAGTTGAATTAGTGTTTCAGAGTTTAATTTTTGTTAATAACTGATTACAAATCAGCTTATGTTAGAACGTAAATAACACGAAGCGCGCACCCATACAGAGCATTTCCGCCTTTCAGCGCAAGCTGGATTTCATTAAAATATTACTAATATTCTCTAACTCTTGCGCGTAGCCAGGATTTTAAAATATAACTAATATTCTCTTAACGCCTACGCGTGGCCAGGATGTTACGAGGGGTGATTCCTTTATAGGAAAAGTGGACTCATGAAAAAAGTATCACGCCTTGGTGGCTTAGTGGTTAGAGCGTCGGCTTTCCGCTCTAAATTTTATCTTGACTCGAGTTCGAATCTCACCCGGGACAACTTATTTTACGTTTGTCTTTTATTGGATTAAAAAAAAGGAGTTTGTGTTATGCCTGTGGTTAACACACGAACTCCTTCTTTTTATTTTCTCCAATAAAAGACAAACGTAAAATAACTTCAACCGAGTGAGATTCGAACTCGTCAAGATAAAATTTAGAGCGGAAAGCCGACGCTCTAACCACTAGGCCACCAAGGCGTGTTACCTTTTTCAGGAGTCTACTTTTCCTATAAAGGAATCGCCCCTCGTAACATCCTGGCCACGCACAGGAGTTAGAGAATATTAGTTATATTTTAAAATCTTTGCTACGCGCAAGAGTTAGAGAATATCAGTTCACACCCAGGGTCAATTTAGAGTTACCAATCAGTCTAACATGCATGTTTTTTGACTGTGGGAGAAAACCGGAGCACCCGGAGAAAACCCACGCATGCACGGATATTTAGGAGCCAAGATGGTGTAGTGGCAGGGCTTTTGACTTGGAACCCGAAGGACGCGGGTTCGCGTCCCGGCCACTACACACCTTGGGGTGTCTATGAGTGCACATCTAATTCTCCAGCTCCCCGGGCGCTTTCTATGGCTGCTCACTGCACCACCTGGTAGGTGGTTGGGTTAAATGCAGAGACGAATTTCGTCTGTGTATGGGAAACATACGCAGATGACAGGAAAAGACATTATTATCATTATTATTATAAGCTGATTTGTAATCAGTTATTAACAAAAATTAAACTCAGAAACACTAATATATATATATTCAGCTAACAAATATTTTTTAGCGGCGTCTCCTCTCTTAAAACACACCAAGCGCGCACACAAGAACTTCCCACCCACTTCAAGAGAACGCCCCACCCACTTCAAGGCGGCTCTCCGCACAATGCGTAATGAACGGGGGCGGGCCAGGTCGGGCTCTGGGCCAACCAGGGATGAGCTGGGCTTGGGAGGGCCGTGCAGTGCGAAAACGGCTTCTGTAACTTGTTTGGCTAGCATGTGCTAAAGAAGTGACAACACTTCAATCGGCTGTTACATAAGCCCCTTTCATAAAACAGCTCAATCAGGCTCTGATGCGTGTTAAAGCTTCCAACGAGCATTCATAAAAAACACGAATGCGCATTGCCGAGTTAATTTTACTCGCCTTTGATCCGCCGTTGACCCGCCACAGTTCATAGTGTCAGCCCCGGATCCGAGCCGGGCAGACCCACTTCTGAATGCAAGACGCGCGGATCCGCGCTCAGAATACAGATGACATCAGTGTGTGCGACCGCAGGATTAATCAACAGCAGATTTATTAACAAGGGAATATTAAAAATGACACGAAACGACTGTATAAGCTAGTTTCGCTTTTTTCCCCTCTCTCTCTCTAGCAGCAACGCTGTGTGTGTGTATGTGTGTGTGAGTTTGATTAGGTTCTATTTGGGGTCTTGAACACGTTTACACACCAGGTGTGTGTGTGTGTGCACGCGCTGATCGAGGGACATAGCTCCGCTGTGTGTGTGTGTGTCCGCTGCGAGTGACATCCGCTCCCTCCAGCGCGCGCGCACAGGGGGAGGGAGGGAGACGTCAGGGAGTTGTACATTTATTACTGAGGAAATATTAAAAATGACACGACAACTTGTACACGTCTGATCTGTCCCACAATAAATACGTTGCGGTCCAGTTCAACTTGGCTCCACGCCTCTTTTGGACCCGCGCTCCGGCTTAATTTCTGAACACATTTTTTGTGAGCGGGACCTGCCCGCCTCCACCTGTTGTCTTATGAATGACCTGAGAGGGTTAAAGCCGGACTGGTCTGTGTGGGAATAGCGTGGGTTTAACTTATGAAAGGGGCTTAATTTATTACCTTGTTTTATAGCAGGGATAGTATTAGAAAAATCCTCCTTTTTAACTTGTCTTGCAAATAACTTCCCAGTTTTCTCCCCTCCCTCATAAAATGTAGTTTTTAGCCTGAACAAGGAATATTCCACTTGTTATAAATTTCATTTAACTGAAATTTAAGCCCACAAATGTCTCGATACAGTAAGTCATCATACTGCTTCGCTAAGTAGTTTTTCTTAAATTTGATCTTTTTCCAATTCTTGGATTTTTTTGTTGGTTGTCTTTTTTTCTTTTTTGAAGCATATGTTATAAGTTTTCCTCTCACATAAGCCTTAGAGGCATCCCAAACAGTTTGAATATGCTCTGTACTGCCAATGTTTATTTCAAAAAAGTGTTTTAGATCCTCCCCCAGCAACTCCTTAAAAGATTTATCTTGTAAGAGGGAAACGTTCATTCTCCACCTTGAACCCCTCACATTCCCCATTCCTAATTTTAAACAGAGTTCAACAGCTGTGTGGTCAGTCAGTGCAATAGTTTTTATATCACAACTTAACGCATTATGCATCATGAGCTTTGAAATTAAAAATAGATCAATCCTGGAATAAGATTTATGACCGTGGGAGTAGAAAGTATATTCCCTTTTAGCAGGGTTCATTAGCCTCCATACATCGGCTAGGCCCATATCTTCATTTAACATATGAACTGCATCTCTTCCTTTAGAGCTAAGCGAACCTTTGAATGCACTCTTATCAAGAAAAGGATCCATCACTTCATTAAAATCACCCGCTAATATTATTTATCCAGCCATTTCCCCCAAGACACTATTTACTTTATGAAAAAAGTGAGGGTCCTCCATGTTTGGTGCATAAATGTTTCAAAGTGTCACATTTACTCCCTCTATCATTGCTTGGACACATATCATCCGTCCCTCTGAGTCTTTAACTTGTTTTATAAATGAGAAATTAATATTTTTTCTAACCAGGATGATTACACCGTTTCGAGCACTTAAAAGAGAAGTATGAAAAATATGACCAACCCAGCCCATTTTAAACTTCACCTCTTCCCCATCATTCAGGTGAGTCTCGAAGAAATATTATATCTGCTTGATTTGTCTTTAAATAAGCCAATATTTTACGCCTTTTATTTGGATTTCCACACCCATTAATATTCCAAGATATAAATTTTACATATTCCCCAGTCATTACAGATTACAAATTATTACTTTTTACACCTGTAAACATACATTTTGAACCAACATCTTTAAATCCCTGTTCCCTGAAATCCCTGTTCCCTGAGGTGAGGACCTGACGTGTGAGTGCAACCAGCCAAAATAAAACAGTTTACCTGGAAAAAAGAACATCCAGTATGTAAACAAAGAACAATGTAAACAAAAACAAAAAACAACCTAAAACTTAAAATCAACCCTATTTGAGCTGCCTAATGCAGCTCAAAGGGGAAAAATAAACCTTGAACAAAATCTTATCTGGTCCGTGGAGCTCTGCTCTCCTCTTTACTCCTCTCTGATGACAGGTGGTGGTGGGTCTCCTTCCCATCAGTCAAACACAGCATCCTGTGGGAAGCTCCTGATAAAGATATCAGGCTGTCGTATTGTAGTTCTCCTCCTCCTGCTCGTTCTCCTCATCCTCCTCGTTGAAGAACTTCTCCGCTGCTCCTGCAGAGTTGAAACTTATATTTTTGCCGTTCCATCTCACGCGCAGTTTTGCAGGGAACGCCAGGGTGTATTTAATGTTGCGCTCCTGCAGCTTTCGTTTCACAGCTGTGAACGCCTTCTTCTTCTCCGCCAGCTCTTTGGTCATGTCGGGAAACACGGACAGTCGACATCCACGCCACTCGAAGCTGCACTTCTTCTTAGCTGCAGCAATTACTTTGTCCCGCGCCGACTGCCTCAGGAAATGAACAAGCACCGGCCTCGGAGGTCGGTTCGGGTTGGGTTGCGGCGCAAAAGCCCGGTGGGCTCGTTCAATCTCAAACTCTGCATCATCCCCAGCCCCTCCACCAGCATTTTCTTAACGCAGCTCAAAAGTGTCCCATCATTGCCAACAGTCTCTTTTAGCCCAATAATTCTCACATTATTCCTCTTACTGTGATTTTCGAGGACTTGAACACAATCCCGCAGAACATCCAGCAGCTTGCTTCTCTCAGTGTCCGCAGCGCACAGCCGCCCCGAGGTGTCATCCAGGTGCGAGACGCACGTCTCAGCTTCCGTCAGCCTTTCCTGCATTACAGCTACTGTTGTACTCAATTCAGACGTTGTCTGCTTAATTGTCGTAACATCAGCAGCCATGCTTTGTAGCATTTTACTCATTTTAGCAACTTCAGTAAATAAAGTCGCCAAGTTAGGAGTTGCGTCATCGTATTCGTCTCCACGTTGTGGGCTGCTGCGGGTGGACACACGGCTTGCACCCTTCGGTTGTTTTGAGGCTGCCATCGTAGGATTAAATGGCTTATTTTACTTCCAAAAAGGACATAAATATTTGCGCAACGCAATGGAAGGAGAATGGCACAAAGTAGAAGCCCCCCACCTGAAATATTTAACAAAATATCACATTGGGAAGCGGAGATTTCCTAGCCAGCTGCCATCTTGTTCGCCATGCTCACGTGACTCCCCAACAGTTTTTTTCTTGAGGGAACTGACAAAGAATAAATAATGAATGTAGTAAAAATTCTTACAAACAAGAGATCAAAAGACTGGGTGGACATGGACATGATGTTTGTAAAGGATCTATCGAGTTATGTTATTGAATCGTTTACATATGTAAATGGTAAATGGACTGTACATATACCGGTATAGCACCCTTCTATCTTATCAAGACATTCAAAGTTCTTTACACAACAATCTAAACTAATTGAGCAAATCATTGTAAAGAGACTAATCAGAGCTTTATCACATTCATACACCAATGGGACACACATCGGAGGCAATGAGGGGTTCAGTGTTTGCCCAGGGACACTTCAGCATGGGACTGCTGGTGGATTCGAATCCCCAACTCTTGCTTTGGAGGACGACTGCTCTAACCACTCAGCCACAGCCGCCCTTAGTATATGTAATTTATTATTTTCGACAGGAATATTTCCAGACAATATGAAAATAACTAAGGTAATTCCTCTTTTTAAGAATTGTTATAAATGTGTGTTCAGTAATTCTAGACCAATATCATTGTTACCACAGTTTTCAATTTTTTTTAGAAATTTTATTTGTGACCAGATTAGATAAATTTATTGCTAAACAAAATATTTTAAGTAGCAGTCAGTATGGATTTAGAGAAAAAAAAACCTTTACATCTATGGCTCTCATGGAATTGATGGAACAACTGGTGTCGATCGAAAACAATATTGTGTTAGTATTTTTTTGATCTAAAGAAAGCATTTGATACTATTAACCACACTATTATCCTTGAAAAATTGAATAAATATGGTATTAGAGGACCAGCATTACAGTGGGTATCTAACCGTTTGTACAAATAAATAATACAAGATCCGACCTCTGTAATGTGGAGTTCCTCAAGGTTCTGTACTTGGACCAAAGATATTTATTTTATATGTGCATGACTTGGTAAATGTGTCAGGACTCCTTAATTGTGTCCTTTTTTGCAGATGATACCACATTTCTTTTGTTTGGGTAAAGATATAGAACGAATGTTGGAGTTGGTGAAGACAGAATATGTTAAAATACAAACTTTGTTTAAACTTAATAAATTATCAATAAACTTGGATAAAACCAACTACAGTATATGATAATCAGTAATGTAAAGAGAACTGTTGATGTTCCATTTAAAATTGAGGGTGTTGAGATTTGTAGAGTGAGTGAGGTGAAGTTTTTGGGTGTAATTATTGAGGACGAACTGACATGGAAACATCACATAAATTCTGTAAGAATAAAAATAGCTAAATCGATTGCAGTACTGTACAAAGTCAGAGACTTATTGCATGAAAAGGCTCTGTATTTGTTGTATAACACAATCATTGCACCACACTTAATCTATTGTATTGATGTTTGGGGGAAAAGCGTGTAAAACTATTACAAAGCCTATTTTTGTTTTACAGAAAAGAGCTGTAAGAATTATCACTAGAAAGCATTACTGTCATCCATCAAGCACATTATTTAATCCAGTGTTTTTCAACCTTTTTTGAGCCAAGGCACAGTGTTTTCATTGAAAAAATCCCGAGGTACACCACCAACCAAAATTGTAAACATAGATACACTGTATCCGCCTACATTACCACTACCGGTGTATGAATGTCTGAATGAATGGGTGGATGGCTGGTATTGTAAAGCGCTTTGGGGCTCCTCACAGGGGGCTGGAAAGCGCTATATAAATAAGCTCCATTTACCATTTACATTAAATATATAGTCATTCTTATCAAAGTGTCTTGAATAGGAATGAAATGAACACAAAAATGTATTTTTATCATGTTTTATATTTCTTATTTCAAAGTGCACTTAACATGAAATTGCACTTAACATGCCTTCAAATAAACCTGAACAGTGCCACACCAATGTGGTCTTAAAATTAAAGAGGATGAAATTGCACTTAACATGCCTTCAAATATACCTGAACAGTGCCACACCAATGTGGTCTTAAAATTAAAGAGGATGAAATTGCACTTAACATGCCTTCAAATACACCTGAACAGTGCTACCATTCTCTCTACATTTTACTCACTTAGTGTGAAACCTGTGCCTGTTTGGATGAACACAAAGCTGATATTCTGGCACGAATTGAAGAAAACACACACACAAAGCTCTTCCTCAACAGCTCTCAGTCTCTCTCTGCTTTTAGTTTTCATGGCAGTTAGGCTGGAGAAGCTCACTTTGCACAGATATGTTGTGGAAAATGGGAGCAATGTCAAAATAGCTAAAAGTAAATCCAAAAGAGATGTAAGCCTTACTGTACAGTCTCACGTTCACAGTTTCTGCCTTCTTCTGATTTCCACTTGGGCCTTCATCTGGGTCCGAATTTTGTCCAGGGACCAGACCGGATTTAGTATTTTTTCTTTTGAAAAAGTTTTCCATCGCTGTTTGTTTGAGAAGATCCTCGCTGTTGGTTTGTTTTGCTCACTGCTCACGTCACGTTCATGCACCGCTACTTCTCTTGTTTTAATGTGCGACGCTATGCTCTATACTGCCACCTATCGCGCGGTAAGGAAATTACACCAGTTAATAAAAATTTCATAATTTACTAATTTTTCACGGCACACCAGACAATCTCTCGCGGCACACTGGTGTTCCGCGGCACACTGGTTGAAAAACACTGATTTAATCAACTGAAGTTATTGAAGTTCCATGATTTGGTAGATTATAATATTTGATCAGTTATGTATAGGGCTCATAATAACACATTACCTTTAAATATCCAAATACATTTTGTTAAAAGACAAAGTTGTTATAATTTTAAGGGGATAGCGATATTTGTAAAACCAAAATTTCAAACTAGTTTGAAGGAACGGTCTACTTCAATCCAAGGAATTAGATTATGGAATAATCTGGAGAGTGATATAAAAAAAAAGCCAGATCAATGTGTATGTTTAAGAGAATGATCAAAGTTGATAAAGCTTAATGTGTATTTGTATGGATTTTTGTTCGAGAAGGAGTTATTTTGCTTTTGTTATATGAAGATTATTATTGTTTGAATTAATTTTTGGAAAAAGGGGCATATATTACAATTTTTTTCCTTCTTTGTGCTACCTTTCATTTTATTGTGACTGTATTTTTTATTGCATATAAAGTAGAATTGTTTTGTTTTAATTAAATGAAAAAACTTTATAATATAATAATATAAATATATGAAGGTGCTATATATAAGACTGATTTTGTTGCAGCTCCTCGGACTGCTGAAGTCTTTTGGATGAAACCTGAAATGTTTCAACACAAAGAACCATCCAGAGGATCTGACTGAACTTTGTTGGGTCCCGAACGTGGTTAAATATTCATTCTTTTCATTCATTCAACCTTTATTTATACAGGCTAGCCTCGTTGAGTCACGGGGACTCATTTACAAGAGGGACCTGTCTCACTCACACCAAACAACCATCCACTCTCACACTCACACCTAGGGTCAATTTAGAGTCACCAATCAGCCTAACAAGCATGTTTTTTGGTCTGTGGGAGGAAACCGGAGTACCCGGAGGAAACCCACGCATGCACGGGGAGAACATGCAAACTCCACCCAGAAAGGCCCCGGACCGGGATTTGAACCGGCAACCTTCTCGCTGAGAGGCAGCAGCTCTACCAGTTGTGCCACCGTGCTGCCCAA
>JBBPBX010007922.1:0-10999 GCA_038048925.1 Garcialebias charrua | reverse complement strand
GTTCTGGACCAGTTAATTGTGCAATGGTGGTCTGACTGATACCAAACAGGAGTGAATTGCAGTAATCAAGCCTAGATGTAATAAATGTGTGAATTACTGTCTCCAGGTTATTTTTGGATAATATGGGCTTCAGCTTAGACAGTCGCCTCAGCTGGAAAAAACAGGATTTAACGATCATGTTTACATGACTGTTGAGTTTCATGGAAGGATCCATTATCACTCCCAGATTTGTGACTTTTTGTTTTTCTGACAGGGCTAGAGCAGAAAGGTCGATGCAGTGGTTCGTGATCGTGTCGTTGGGAGGGAACAACATGGCTTCAGACTTCTTTTCATTGAAACTTAAGAAATTTAAAGCCATCCAGTCCCTGATGTCAGCCAGGCAGTCGAGCAGAGGTTGAATAGAGCATGTACCATTGTGTCTTAGGGGGAAGTAAATTTGACAGTCATCGGCGTAGAAGTGAAAAGGTATGTTGTGTTTCCGGAAAATAGCACCAAGTGGCAGCAGGTATAAAGAGAATAGGAGAGGATCCAGGATGGACCCCTGCGGACCCCCCCATTTAAGTGATGCCACTGCAGAACTAAAATCTTTGATGGAAACATAAAAGGACCTGTCAGTGAGGTAGGATCTGAACCAATTGAGGGCTGACTCTGTGATGCCCACCCACTGCTCCAACCTAGCAATTAGGGTCTCATGGTCAATGGTGTCGAAAGCGGATGTAAGGACATATAGGACAAGCAGCACAGAATCACCAGTATCTGTGGATAAGAAGATGTCATTAAAAACCTTCAATAGGGCAATTTCAGTGTTGTGGAAAGGTTTAAAGCCAGATTAGAATAACTCATGATAGTGTGATCCTCAGGAAGCACTTCAACTGGGACTCAAATATTTTTTCCATAAGTTTAGAAACAAATGGGAGTCTACAGACAGGCCTGAAGTTGGATATGACTGAGGGGTCAAGGTTTGGTTTTTTCAAGAGAGGTTGAACAGCAGCACGTTTTAATGTTTTTGGCACCACACCCGTGGATAAACTATTTACAATAGCAAGAATGGAGGGACCTAGAGTAGGAAAAACCTCCTTTAGTAGCCGAGGGGGGACCATATCAAAGGGGGAACCAGATGGTTTCAGGTTGCACATGACCGGCTCTAGAGAAGACGGAGAGAATGGTTTAAAATTGATAGAACAGGTTACTTCAGCAATAGATGATAAGCAATATTGTATAAGTTTATTTGTTGATTTAAAAAAGGCTTTTGACACCATTGACCACACCATTTTACTTGAAAAACTGCAACAGTACGGTATTAGAGGTCTAGCCATACAATGGATATCTAATTATTTGAAAGGCAGAAAACAGTTTGTACAGATTGATGATGTTAGATCTCATCTGTGCAGTACATGTATTTCATGTGGAGTACCACAAGGTTCGGTGCTTGGGACTAAGTTGTTTATTTTATATGTACCGTACTATTCGGCGTTTAACACGCTTCTGTGTATAAGCCGCTTTGTCCAATTATTGTCAATAAATTGGAAAAATCCATAAATAACACGCTTCGCCCTATAAGACGCATCTATTATGCGTCACCGCTACTCGACGCGTCAGCGCCTCATTTGCCCTGCTGAAAATGGCGGCCACAGAAGCGAGCCAGCAAGAAGGACTTTACAAGATAACACGGTAAAAACTATTATTTCTTTGCTGAGAAAAAATATATTTCTTAGCTGACATTATAGCACAAGGGTTCCTGAGCTTAACCGTTCCTTAATCAATTCACGAAATGGTCAAATCTGCTGAATTTAAATTGTTTCGGTTTGACGTCTTCCATGGTCGCATGCGCTACTATAAAATAAATTATAAAAAATTGAATTTTATCTCAAATGTCTTATACAGGTCAACAGTTTGTAAATGAAACCCCATATAATTACACTCTGTAAGCAGAAAAATATCCACCAAGTGGTTTATGATTTATAAAAATATAAACGGAAATAAAACCGAAGCTACAAGACGATTCTGTTTCTTAAAAAACGAATAAAAAATAGAATTTTATCTCAAATGTCTTATACAGGTCCACAGTTTGTAAATGAAAACCCATACAATTACACTCTGAAAGCCTAAAAAATATTTGTCGAGTGGTTTAAGAGCTGTTTATCTAAACAGTAGGTATCTATTTGCGGTAGCTACTGCTAACAACATGCTAAAAGAGCAATTTTTTTAGCTCTAAACATATTCTTCAGCTAACAGTTTTTAAATGACCACCAAATAATTACGCTCTGTAAGTTTTAAAAAAATCTGCGGTGTGGTTTATGAGTTATCTAGCAAAAAAAAAAACAGCTAACAACACAGCTAATAGTAGCTACATCCAGAGCAGGAGGCGGGCAATGACAGAGTCAGTTCGACCGGAGGAGGCTTTTTTCGGACACATGAGCTAGAAACGGTCGGTGTAATCCTCTGGAAGTGTCCCCCTAGCGGACAAAAGTGGTACTGCAACATTTTTTGCCCGAAATGAAAAACGGCGATATCAGAGCCAAAAATGGATCTAAAAATGTGGGGAAAAATCCATAAATAACACGCTTCGGCGTATAAGCTGCAGGACATTCAAATTAGTAAAAAAAACTGCGTGTTATTTGCGAAAAGTACGGTAAATGATTTAATTAATGTGTCTGGGATTCTCAAGTGTGTTTTATTTGCATGTAGTGATACACCTAACCTCTGATATTTTAGGCTTGACCTTCAAGTACACCTCTCTGCATCTCTCTGGAACTCTCAGTGTTACACCTTCTTGAAGCCTTCAAGGAGACGAGTAGACACTATTTTGGTTAACAATTATTATGAATTAATGGACACTAATTAATCAGATTGAACTTTCTCTTTAATGTGTGTTAATTCAGAATTGATCAACAGTATATTTTTGTCATTTAATGATGATTTTACTAAGCTGGTATATTTTAAATATGACAAAGTTAAGAGAACATCTCAGAATGATCGTGCTTTAAACTGTCTGCTCTATGCAGAATAAGTGTCTAAAGTTGAATGAACAATCCTTCGTATTTGTTTGAACTGTTTTTGTTTCGAAGGAAAAGTGCTAGACATAGCTTGCTTTCGGTCTCCCGTCCTTTCTAAAAACAATGAATCTGTTCTCAAAACAAGTTACATTGCTTGTTCACATGCACCTGCATCTTCTCACGTATGTTTTCTATGTTTTGTCTACCCTATCATCTGTCACTCAAACTCACTCACTTGCAAAGTCACTCCTTCTCTAGTGATGGACAGCCAATCAGCAGGAAGTATGTGACTAAGTCACACCCCCTCCTTAAAAGGGCACTTCCTGCATTTTTGGCTTTAGTGCTTTGGGGAGAACTAAGTCAACCTGCTCTCTCCTCTGAAAAAGCTGGAGACGTTCCGGTCATGTGTCAACTCGACCCACGTTTCAGCTGGAATCATAGTAAAGCCTTACTGTGATCCTTTCACTCATTTCTGGAAGAATTTGTTTTCTGAAGTTTTACTTTGAAAGTTCAGCCAGTGCGATTGGGGCCTGTTCCTGCCGGTGAAAGCGTGCTCCCGCTCGTCTGATCCAGATATACACGCACGAAGTCATCTGGACGTTCACAGGACAACACAGTCCGTGAAGGCTCGGATATAGTCGCGCTTTGGTCCGCAAGCTGGAGCGCGCGTGCTGCGCGCGCACTGTGCATGCGTTTATAGTGTGGCACGGCAGCGCTTGGCAAAGTGCTGTTCTTTTACGGACCAGCAGGTGGCAGTACCCTCTAAAACCTGTGCATATGTTGCAAGAAAGGGTGTAGAAGAAGAAATCTACCGTAGAAGAAGAACTGTTTGAAATCACACAACAAAAACAAATAGCTTTCTGCTCGCGTGCTGAACTGTTGTCTTTATTTGCGGCTTTCAATGCATGGAGTCAGCGGAGGAGAAAGCGATCACGTGACTTTTGGCGAAAAAACAAAAGAAAAGTCCGACTCCAGATCAGGAATGAAGGAGAATTTTAACATTTTGTGTCACAAAACATTCCTCCATGCGTCGCGACGCCGTTTCCACGACCACAGCGGCGCAGACAGCTGCAGATTCTGGCGTGAAGACTGTCGGTGAGGTCCACACCCGACCTGTCAATCAATTCGGCGCGCGCGCTAGGCTTGCGGAGCTTCAAAATCTAGGAGGTGCACGACCACGCGCAAAACCAACGCGCTGGCCAAAGCGCGGGGGCGGGGACTTCGCGATTGCGTCACTTTGGCCGCGCGCCCTATGCGACGCGTCAACTATATCCTAGGCTTTAGTGTCCACAAACTTCTCAGTCCTCACCTTGCAAGACGTCTCGTCACCAGGTAAAGAGGCTTGTTTGTATGCTGCACGTGTCGGAAGTATAGCTGGACCTATGGTGAGAAAGGCTGCCACCCTGGTTGTTTCAAAAATAATCAACTTCAGCTAACTTAGCTTTCATCTTCTTCCTCCTATTTCTTATTTTTCATAAGCTTTTAATCTGTCAAGTAATGTGCCAACAGTTTAAGTTTAACACTAGGATGACTGAATTTTCAAGATCCTGAGGACAAACCCCCTCCTTCTCCTGAGCCATTATTGGACCATTAACTGCCTTTTGTTATAAATATGTGCGCACTCAACTCAGACACCCCCACCACACCAGATTGCACAGACTGCATTCCAATGTTTCCACCAGGTAAGTAAGACTCTGCTTGCACTTCCCCCCTTAGTCAGAAGAGAGGCCCTGACCTGAATTCACACATAACAGACCCTGAATTTATCTCACAGTTGAGCATTTTGGGACATCCACTGAACGGAAAGCTTTGTCTGCTCTAGAACAATTTTATGCATAAAGTTGTCTTATTCTGCTGTGTTGATTATCCTGTAACCCTGATGGTCTGTCAAATAAATAATTTTGCTTATAAGTACTGTCTCTCTCCTTGTCCTTGGCACATGTATATACGGTGCGTGCCGGCACATGCAGGTGGCCCATTGCTGTGTTCTACAACATGCTTGACCTATTGTTGTCCGTCACCTGACGGACTGACACAGGTCACATGACATGAGGTCAACTGACAAAACGACACAGGTCACACATCATGAAGTCAAATGACGGACCGACACTGGTCACATGACATGAGGTCAACTGACGGACCAACACAGGTCACACGGCATGAGGTCAACTGACGTACTGACACAGGTCACATGATCTAAGGTCAAGTGACGGACCAACATAGGTCACATGACATGAAGTCAACTGACGGACCGACACAGGTCACACGACATGAGGTCAACTGACGTACTGACACAGGTCACATGACCTGAGGTCAACTGACGGACGGACACAGGTCACATGACCCGAGGTCAACTGACGGACTGACACAGGTAACATGACCTGAGGTCAACTGACGGACCGACATAGGTCACACAACATGAAGTCAACTGATGGACCGACACAGGTCACATGACCTGAGGTCAACTGACGGACCGACACAGGTCACATGACCCGAGGTCAACTGACGGACCGACACATGGTCACATGACCCGAGGTCAACTGATGGACCGACACAGGTCACATGACCCGAGGTCAACTGACGGACCGACATAGGTCACATGACCTGAGGTCAACTGACGGACCGACATAGGTCACACGACATGAAGTCAACTGATGGACCGACACAGGTCACATGACCTGAGGTCAACTGACGGACCGACACAGGTCACATGACCCGAGGTCAACTGACGGACCGACACAGGTCACATGACCCGAGGTCAACTGACGGACCGACACAGGTCACATGACCCGAGGTCAACTGACGGACCGACACAGGTCACATGACCTGAGGTCAACTGATGGACCGACACAGGTCACATGACCTGAGGTCAACTGGCGGACCGACATAGGTCACATGACCCGAGGTCAACTGACGGACCGACACAGGTCACATGACCCGAGGTCAACTGACGGACCGACATAGGTCACATGACATGAAGTCAACTGATGGACCGACACAGGTCACATGACCTGAGGTCAACTGACGGACCGACACAGGTCACATGAACCGAGGTCAACTGACGGACCGACACAGGTCACATGACCTGAGGTCAACTGACGGACCAACACAGGTCACATGACCTGAGGTCAACTGACGGACCGACATAGGTCACACGACATGAAGTCAACTGATGGACCGACACAGGTCACATGACCTGAGGTCAACTGACGGACCGACACAGGTCACATGACCCGAGGTCAACTGACGGACCGACACAGGTCACATGACCCGAGGTCAACTGACGGACCGACACAGGTCACATGACCTGAGGTCAACTGACGGACCGACATAGGTCACACGACATGAAGTCAACTGATGGACCGACACAGGTCACATGACCTGAGGTCAACTGACTGACCGACATAGGTCACATGACCCGAGGTCAACTGACAGACCGACATAGGTCACACGACATGAAGTCAACTGATGGACCGACACAGGTCACACGACATGAGGTCAACTGACGGA
This sequence comes from Garcialebias charrua, assembly GCA_038048925.1. Lineage (NCBI taxonomy): Eukaryota > Metazoa > Chordata > Actinopteri > Cyprinodontiformes > Rivulidae > Garcialebias > Garcialebias charrua. Next base: position 4,493 of record JBBPBX010007922.1, on the reverse strand, counting down.
CCGCCACATGTCACATGACCCGAGGTCAACTGACGGACCATGACATGAAGTCAACTGATGGACTGACACAGGTCACATGACCTGAGGTCAACTGACACACCGGTATAATGGACCAGATTGCACATTTATATACGGTTCGGCCCATTGCCGTGTTCTACAACATGCTTGACCTGGCAGCGATAAATGCTTATGTGTTATACAAGGCCTGCACTGGGTCCAAGGATTTTGGACTGAGGGGTAGGGGGTGGGGGGTGTAGGTGTACAATTAATGGGTCTTTAGTAGGGTCATTAGCATTTGAATCGACATTATATAGCCCACTGAAAGGGACCAGGGGATTTAGAAGCCAAGTTTACTTGCGCAAAAAAGCGCAGCCTTAGTCAAAGTAGTGTTAAACTGTCTGTTTGTTTTAATTTGAATTCTTGTCAACATAGTTATTAAATCAGAGCTAATATCGATACAAATGTTTAATGTAATTTTGTGATAGTTTCAATAAAAGGTCTATTTTCTGGTAGACCAACATAAGTTGGATTCCCTTGTGAAGTTACATTTTTCCTAATTACAGTAAAAGCAATTTAGTATCGGAAAAAGGAAGAACTCGCGCATTGGTGGCAGTTTGTGCAGGATAAAATCTGCTCAGACCTGCGCATCTACAATAATGGTGGTCCAGTAAGTGTTTAAATACCTTACGCCACATTATTTCATTACATTTGGTGGCTCGTCCGAGTTCCTAGAACGATTATTAAGTTGTTTTGTGTAGCTTATTGTTGCGGTATTGTTGGCATAGTTTGCATCCTGTTGTGGACTTATTGAATGGTTTTGGCTGGTGAGTGTCTCAGAGATTGCTAATCGTGGCATTGTCTGGTGCGTTTCCCGTTAGAATTATTTTTTCTTTCACATTTCAACGTATGCTTGAAGCTTCAGATGAATGAATGGTTGTGGTTGTGAGACGTTTCATTACGTGTCGCTAGGCTGCATGCATTTTTCTTTGTTGTGACCGCCGTGTCACGGCTTTGCTTCATGTTTATTACTCCTGCGGTTTGCTGTTGATGGTCTGTTCACTCATTTGCTGCTCCATTTTTACCTAATCTGTTACAACGTGTTTGCCGAGGTTCGGGTAAAGCCCACTCCGCTTTTGGACCGGACAAGATCCGGTTCCGAGTGACGTAAAGTCCGTTGTTGTAAACAGTTAGCGTGCTGCCTTATTTGGAGGGCGTGGGAGTTAGCCTGGATGTGTTGAGCTCATTTACAGAGTTTTCTGCGGTGTAAAGATACGTTTATTTTGTGAAAGTGTGTCCAGTTCTTTGGGTCAAGCTTGTCGTTAGCGGTACCGAGACAAGATGGCTGCTTAAAACGCTGTGATTGGTCCATTGTGTGTCGTGTTCAAGAACGTTGGTTTCTGTAGACTGCTGGTTGTCAGATTCATTTATGTACACATTTCTGACGGTTTATTTGTGTTGTTTGAGTTCTATGCACGTGATATCGTCGAAGACTGGCTTAACCGCGGTGTTTTGCGATATTTATGACTGTTTTAGAACGTTGAAAAGTCCGTTCCACGCTTTTGTTCGACCGACCATAGGTCCGTGAACACACCGCACCGCTCGAACGGCGCGTCACACGTGGGCGGCGTTAGGTTTGGAGGACACAGTTTCCCATGAACACTTGGGTTTTAGAACTACAGTTCTGTCTTCGCTGTGATTGGTCGATTACGCTGTAAGTGTTGACGCTTGCGCAGTGGGTGAAGCCCCGCTCCTCGTCAACTTTCACTTGCTGCTTGTCCCAGACAAGTTTCAGGCTTGTTTGTCCATTACTGTCATTGAAAAGACTGCTTCATCGCGGTGTTTTTGAGATGTTGGTGGATGTATGAGTACGTTGTTCAGAAACTACCGATCGCCATGTGACCAGGTCACGTGACACCGGCAGTGGCAACTACTTTGAAGGCCCGACCTTTTTTCTTTTAAACGCAGTTTAAAATGTTTCACAGTCCAACCGATTTTACTCACATAATTTCATTTTTGTGAGAAAGGGGATACTAGAGTTTTGTCACGTCAGGGCTCTGGGCTTTCTGATTTGCTGTTTTTGATCCGTTGTTAGACGTCTGTGAATGTTTGGCAGCTCACGGCTGCGCTCACAGGTGACAACAGCGCCTCTATAGCGGTCAGTAAGAGGATTGCAGTCGCTGTGATAAATTTATCCAGCGCTGCTCACCCCACCTGCTGGTTACTGGAGAAGACGCAGTCTTCCTGTAATTTGTACGTTTGAACGTTCCTGTTTTTAAACGGGGAACAATTTGAAATATTGTACTCACAGCACACCTTTCATTTGATTTTCACATAAAATCAAATGTTGATGGCAGAACAGTTACACAGATTTAATACAGACATGTCTGCTTTTTGATAAAACTTGACACTTTTATCATTGATTCTGTGCAAAACAAACTGTCTGTTTTTGTTGTTTTTTTTAAACTGCAAGTTTAAAATAACACACAGGAGGCATCTTTTGTCTTGGTTTTCACTAAAAATCACACAATACTAGCCGACCTTGATGGTCGTCTCATGGGTGGACAATTTAATAATAATCACTGATTTTTGTTAAATTTCACATCTTGGATGTTACTGAACAGCTGCACACAGGCCCTCCTGTTTATTTTAGATACAAGTTTATGCGTAATAACAGGCTGGTAGGCCTTGCTCTCTACGGTGGCTTCATTTAATTTGTGTTTCACAACTTTCTAGATAAGATGGCGGCCTCTGCACAGGAGGCTCCTGATACCTCGACAGCTGATTTAGACACTGAGCGTCGTATACGTACGGTTCCCATGGATGAGGTAGACAAGGCGTTAGTGTCTCTCACAGCTCCAATCACCACCTATGGGGTTGAGGTGGATGCTCTGTCTGGAATACAGATAGAGGAAGCTTTAAAGGTTTTGGCTGACGGTGCTGCGTCAGATAAGACAAAGCAGAAAAGCACTGAACGCTTGGCAAAGCTGGCACTTTTGCTGAAGGCCAAAATGGACCTTGTGGTGGTCAGTGGCGATGAGCTCTCGAAGGAGCGGGATGCTGCAGTCGTGGCGAGCCAGGCTGCTGTGGACAGATGTGATAAGCTTCAGGCCGCAGCGCTGCAGGAGGTTGAGTCTTTGAAGCTGCAGCTGCAGTCACTCGCAGCCTCACAGGAAGACAGCATTCGTGCTAGGGAGGATGCTTATAGCAAAGCTCTGGCAGACAATGATGCATTGCAGCAACAATGCAATGTGTTAACAGCTGAAAATGATGATGTGACGGGGAGGCTGGAGACGTGCGAGTCAGAGAGGGATAATTATAATCTGTATTGGCAGGCGTCACAGGCGAGTGTGGCTCTAGTTCAACAGAAGTTGACAAGATGTGAACAAGAGATGGTTGTGTTCGAACAACGTTTGTCGGGTCTACAAGTTCAAAATGATGGCCTGAGTGCCCAATTAGCAGATTGTAAGTCTGAATTGGCCTCTACTACCGATAAACTCAGTAAGGAGAGGAGGGCGTGTGTGGAGCTCATGTCAAAACTGGGCAATGTGCCTTCCGCCCCTCCACTACCTCCGCTTCCACCACCACCATCCTCTCCCACACCTGTTGGTCCCACACCTGTTGATCCGCCCTCATTCCCTCCTGTGCCTCAAGACCCACTGCCTCCACCACCACCAGCCTCGCCCACACCTGTTGGTCTGCCCTCATTCCCCCCTGGGCCTCCACCTCCCTCACACCCGTCCGCACCTCAGTACCCACCCCCATTCGGAGGTGTGTATCCGTGGATGGGTCCTGGTTACCCTTGGCCTGGTATGCCATTTGGGGCGCCGGGTGTGTTTGATAAGAATTACCGGATGCCTCTGTCAATAGACCAACTCCATAAGCTGTCTAAATACATTCAGCGCTTTGAACCAGGGGACTTGGGTTCTAACGAAACCAAAGCCTACCTGAAGAACCTGGAGTTGAAGCTAGACCGCTTCTCCAATGTCACGGTTGCCGATAGGATCACTCTAATCAATCTCACCTCTAGCAGGGAGGTGCAGTATCTTATTGAACGTCAACCGGAGGACATAAGGAACGACTATAAGCGTCTGTGTGATGTTATTATCACGAAATTCACTCCTCGCGCGGGAATCGATGGTTTCCAAGCCGCGATGAAGATCAAGCAAGGTCGCAACGAACATCCACAGGTCTATTACAAAAGGTTCTTCCAAGCTTACTTTGGTAATCGGAACGAACCTGGGATGGAGGAGGAGAGACATTTTAAGTGTCTTTTCATCGAAAACTTGCATCCTGAGATAGGTTCGTCGGTTGAAATCATGGCCAACGGCAACAGGAACACTATCACGGAAGTGTTGGAGTATGCCGTACGTGTTTTTGAGGCATTCAGCAAACGCAGGGCTCCCATGGAGGCATTTCCAAGTGAGAGGGGCTTGTTCCGTCCACTGGAGCTAGAAGGGGCGCGAGCGTCTGCTCCTTCTTCTGATGTCGGCGAG
>JBBPBX010007921.1:49416-60845 GCA_038048925.1 Garcialebias charrua | reverse complement strand
CAATGGATGTACAGACAATGCATGGAGGTCACCCACGCATTTCGCCGAGCAAAGTGCCAGGAGTAGAGATGTTTTATAAGATAACAAATCTATCTTAACCTCGCTCAGTGGCTCGAATGGGGGGTCACAGAGAGCCCCAAGACCAGGCCAAGATCCCAACCAGGGGTCAGAATCTTGCTGGATGGTTTAGTCCGAAGCACACCTTTCATAAATCTTATTATGATTGGATGCACTCCTGGTGTCCTGTGTCCCTAGCCTTCATGACAGGCTGAAATAGCTGATAGGAAAACTTTAATCGTTGAGTAAGAACAACCTTTTTCCAGTAAGTCCTGAAGGAAGGTCAGGAGCTGAGCCAAGTCGCATGCATAAGAAATAATATTTCTTTCTGAGCACCAGACTTCAAAAATATGTCACTTCTGTGCGTATAGAGACTGTGTTGACACAGCACGGGCATATTGTATGGTTTTTACCACATTTTATGGCAGGTCTGACACCACAGCTTGTTCTTTTCTGCCAACAAGCTGAAATTTTTGACAGTTCCTGGCCTAAGCAGCTGGACTGCCCTTTCTGGTGACATAGTTTGGTCCTGAAGAAGAGCAGTTGGTGCATCCAGTTCTCCTCCAAGGGCCCTGGAGGCTATGAACCCCTGGGGGTCAACCAAGTTTGGGAAGAGGGCTTCCTTGTCGATGTGTTACCAGGCTGCTCTGCTCGAGGATAATCGAGGGCAGATGCAACCTGTCATCTGTATTAGACAGAGTTTGAGCAGAAAGTCTATTTTCCCCCTCCAAATTTGGGGTCATGAGACTGGGAGCCTGCGAGTTTTGTAAACAAGCAGATCTCCTGACTCCAATCCGTTTTCTGAATGGTCCAGTTTACTGGTCCTTGGCTTTAACAGAGCGTCGGAACCAGGCAAACCGATTAGGGTCTGTGTTTCACCCGTTGGGAGAATTTTGTTTGAGAGCAGAGTTGGATCAGCACAGAGAGGAAGGTCACGTACTGTCTGATCACTGCTTGGACATTGCGTGTCCCTCATTAATAATAAAGGGGCAGCTACAATGTGAGAATGTGGAGATGCTCCTTTTAGTTTGGCAGACTAGATTATTTGGTGATAGAGAGCCTAGTCCCATTCGAAAAACAGGAAGAGAGATCTGATTCAACTCTGATTGTTTATATGCATAGCAGCTTGAACACAATTGCTGCTGTGAAGGTGTGAAGCTTGTCCAGTTGTGGGCATCTGACGTGGCTCCCCCGTTGTTAGATTCTGTCGACATGCCTCCCTAAGGTGCGGACATGTCACGTGTTCGCCTGGTTAGTGTATTGGCTGCCCCGTTATTCACAATGGAGCGGGAGCTTGAGCACGTGCCCCCCTCACCTGTCTCCGTGAGGGGTGTGGGGCTGCTTGCAGACGCCTCTGTGTCTGTTTACTGCAGACGAATCAGAGGCACACTGCTGGGCTTTATTGATTAGGCTAACACCCGTGGGTCGTGAAAGAGGGGGGAAATGGCCCCCTCCCTTTATGACGGCTGGCAGGCCAGAGGGACCTGTTCTGCTGAAGTTATTTGTGTGTGGGTTTTTTTGAGAGTCAATAAAACAGACAGGGGCTGTTTTATGAGCTTTATTCGTGCTTATGTGCAATGACGTACATGATCCTATGTCACTCACAGCAGAGAGAGCATGATTTGTGTATGTGATAGATTTACCAGCTTTTTGTACGGTGTTACAAATAAAGTCTGGACATGAAGGGATCATTTCCAGTACCACGTGGGTGGGTGATCGTGTAATGTGGGAACGTGGACCTGGTTCATCAGGCACATCTCTGTCTTGTGTCCCGGTTCACCAAGGAGGCCCTGTGTCTGACTGCCTGGCAGGGAACAAACCTGTTTTTGCTCCATGCGTGCTCGGTGCGAGGTTGGCCCGGCGGGGGTCTCTGCCGGGGCTTCCTCCTCGTATGCTGGCCGCTTCTGCGGTGGGGCACGCGTTGCCGAGCGGTGTCGAGGCTGCGCAGGTCTGCCTCCAGCAGACTCCCTTGGGGGGGCGAAGCTTCTCCGGGGAATGCCCACCCGGAGAGCTTCGGCCTGTCTGCGCCTTTGGTCCAGCTTGGTCTGAATTCGCTCCAAAGCTTTACCAAATAATCCCGTCGGCTCTATCGAGTGGTGGAGAAAAGGCACCTTTTGTCCCTCAGGGAGATCCGTTAAAGTCATCCACAGGTGGCGAATCGCGATAACCACTTCCGCCATGCCTCTGCTTTGAGCAACAGCGGCTGTCCCCATCATGCGGAATACAAAGTCTGTTGCCCTGCGGGCTTCGTCCAGCAAGTAGGCGGCAGCCTGCTTGTCCGCCGTTACCTGCAGCTGCTTCAGCTTTTCCGCCAGGTAGGCCTGTATCAACGCGGACGCATTCATGGTGCACACCGCGAGTCCCTGAGCTCTGTAGCACTTCTCGAGTAGAGACGCTGAATCTCGACAAGCCTTGCTTGGGAGAGTTGGTTTTGTCCCGGATGACTTAAAAGCCAGGTGAGACGCTAGTGTATGCTCAATCTGAGGCACATTGGCTATTCCCATCTCATCCATCCTGTCGACGTCGAGGAACTGTGAGAGGGGAAAGAGCATAGGGGCTCTTGGTTGAGCCCAGGTGCGAGTTAGTTCTGTGAGGAAGTCCAGGAACATGGGCATCCTTTGCCTCGTGGTAGCCTGCTGCTTCAAGTAAAAATAGTTTCCTGCCAGCCTCGTAAACTGTTGGCGAGGTGGAGGCTCGGGCCATGGGATGTGTAGCGCGTCCATTGCTCTGTGGCACAGGTCGAACAGGGCAGGGATGGAAAAGTCAATTTCTGGGAGCACAGGTACCAGGGTCTGGGAGAGATCTTCTCCCTGATCCTCCAGTTCTACGTCTGCGTCCTCCGCTGAAAATTCACCCGAGGTTGAAATCGAGATCTCGTCCTCGTTCATCATGCCTCCGGTGTCGAACTCGACTGTTAAGTTCGCCATATGAGCCAGCACGTCAGTCTCTGTGCAAGCTCACCTCAAGTTGAGCGATGAAACAACAGAGAAGTCCCACGAAAAGCTAGTTCAGATTTAGCGAGGTGAAGGGCAAAAAAGAAAAAGATGGATGGGCGTCAGCCGCTTAAGTACCCAGAGGGCGGGGCCTCTGGCGCGGCGTTGACGCCCCTGCCGTAAAGGCGTGAGTATATTCCTTCAGGTAACCGTGCGGGGGTGCAATTCTCATAGCAAGTATGTTGCACCGAGAGACCAGACTGAAAGGGAACACAGCTGCTGCTGCAGCTGCCAGCTACCAACTTGCTCCTTTCTTCCCCCAGACCTGTCAATCAATTCAGTAAGTGTGTCAGCAAATGACCAATCAGCAACCTCAATTTGTCCCATAAGTAAACGCTCTGGGCTGCAGCTTCTCAAATGATGTCAAGAATTTGGTGCAAAAACACGAGAATAAATGCGAGAACGAACGCAGAGCTGTGTGAGTGAACTGCCTGCGTACAGTAGATGCATACGGACACATTTATGGACATACGCAGAGCTATGGGGGAGCCTTAAGGTCACTGGATGATCATCACAGATCAAATGTGGGGTTGACATCTCCTCCAGACTTCTATTGTTTGTGACTTTAGACAGTTGGACCACCAGCTTTTCTGTCTTTGGTTCTCTCTCCCTGTTTGGAGACCTTGTTCAGCTTGTGTGAGCTCAGCATCCAGCAAGACTGGACTGGATGCTCCTGCAATTGACAAAATGTAGGACCCCATCTGGACATAAAAGTTCAAGTATGGTACATATTCAGATTGTTGGTGGTCTTGGATTTTGTCAGCAGTATCCAACTGCTTATAAAATCCAGGACCCTAATCTGGACATCACATATTCAGTTTGTTGTTACTGACAGTTCTTTGCTTGGCTGACAGTTCTTTGCTGTTGCCTTCAGTTCGTGACAGTTCTTTGCTGTTACAGTCTGTTACAGTTTTTTCAACCTTGGCTCTCGACGGAGGCAGTCGCAAGTCCTTTCCTCTCCCGTCCCCACCCCCTGCTGCTGCCTGCAGCTCCTCAGCAAAGCACCTCAAACGCAAATTAAGATGGATTGGAGGTTTGGGCATTCGATTCTACGAACAAGATTTCTACAGAAGAAAAGGCACAAGGGGAGCCTTTCCACCCTCACAGAGTGACGAAGAGGATACGCCATGGATTCCTGTGGGTGTGGATGGTGTGCGTCTCGCTCTCTGTGCTATGCTCTGTGGAGGTGAAGAATCTGGATTATATTGGATTACGATGGCAACGCTTTGCTTTTGGCGTTTGTGGAGCACTGGCCTATCGCAAAAGAGGGAGACTTCAGCAGGAGTTAATGCCTGGAGCACCCGACGTCTGGTCTGCGCGGTGACCTTGAGAAATCAGCTGTTTGCAAGCTTATCCAGAAGGTAAACAGATCACCCTCAGATTAGGACTCTGGACGCTGTGGTCAACATCTGAGGTCAGAGCTTGGATCAGTGGAAAAAGTCCCAAATTGGATCACTTGGAACAGAGTCGCCCTTACAGACTGAAGGCTGCAGAAATTACAATGTGAGCCTGAAGTGAAAATATTTGTCAATTCTTATCTGACTCCCTTGGAAACAGCCTTGAAAAAGGCTGGATATCTAATTTCTCCTGAGATGTGCTCTACTGTGGACAAAACAGCTGCTCTCTTGTCTTGTCTGCTACCCCCCCCCCCCCGAGAACTTTTCTATGAGCGTTATCGGAGGCCGGCTGGTCAGACTGTCGCTATCTGGAATGTCTCATGGACAGAAACCTCCCTGCCTCAGTCTCAACATGCAACATGTAACTGTCTTAAATGTGCTTATTGGTATAGTTTTTACTGTGTCATGCAAATGTGATACATTTTTTTTAATACCAACGCTGTGACCCTCATGGAACTTTCATTTTTTCACACCTTTGACCTTCATCCCGACACGGATGAGAGAGGCCGCGCTGAAGAACATGTCATGTGTTCTGAATAAGCAGCAGCTTTACACACTCACCCCATCTTCAGGATGACTGTGCATACATAATCACGCTGTATTGGTGAAAACTGGTGCAATGTTAATAAAAGCTTTTTGAATCTTTGAATCTGTTGTTTCAGTTAGTGACAGTTCTTTTCTGTTGTTTAGCACATTGACAGTTATTTGAAAAGTGCTGCTTGTTTCAGTAGTAGTGTTCTTAGAAAAGTTCCATTGACCCAGTTTCAGCGTCAACCTGTACACATATGAAATGTGATCCGATCAAACCAGAAACCAGAGGCATTATGATGCAAAACTCAGATGCTGTATGTATCTTTGGCAGAATTCTTTTTGGAATTTTTGGCAGCACGGTGGCACAACTGGTAGAGCTGCTGCCTCTCTCTTCCCTTGAGAAGGTTGCCGGTTCAAATCCCGGTCCGGGGCCTTTCTGGGTGGAGTTTGCATGTTCTCCCCGTGCATGCGTGGGTTTCCTCCGGGTACTCCGGTTTCCTCCCACAGACCAAAAAACATGCTTGTTAGGCTGATTGGTGACTCTAAATTGACCCTAGGTGTGAGTGTGAGAGTGGATGGTTGTTTGGTGTGAGTGAGACAGGTCCCTCTTGTAAATGAGTCCCCGTGACTCAACGAGGCTAGCCTGTATAAATAAAGGTTGAATGAATTGAATGAATGAATGAATTCTAGCTTAGTGGAAGTTATCTGTAAAAATCACATGTTCTAATTCACAAGGTTGTGGGATCAGCCATACTTACCTTCTCGTTCCACAAACTCTGTCTTCTCAGGCTGCTGAGAAAGAAAACTAGAAATAGAATGTAGATATTAAAAACCAGGTTCAAAAATATTCATTTGTTAGCAAGTTCTATTTTGGGACACCAGCATTCACCTTCAACAGAGCCATCCTGTATCCTGGTTTGTACAACGGATTTAAAACGCTCAATAACATAAAAAGTAAAATCTTCTATTATAAACAATGTCCTTAAGGCATATTTGTTTTGACTCACCGCCTGTCAGTGAGGACCATTCTCTGGTCTCCTTGTGTACTCGTAGAACAGGTATGGAGTCTCAAGATGTTGGAAGTAATTAAATTTTGCAATTAGAATTGTTGCTTTCATCTTAAAGGTAATTCAGACGTTTGGTGTCTTGTAACCTCCCTTAGGAGTCTGGATAAGTTACTATTCCATTTTCTTTAGAGCTGAAAGTCATTTTTTGTGACTTTTTATTTACATATTTAAGCAATGCAGAGTCAGAGCTTGGTCCGCAATGCCGGCAGTTAGTCAAGCTCGTTTCCAGTGAGAGTTAGACTCAGCCAAGGTTTCCTTTTGTCATAGATTCTGTTAATAATTTTTATGGACAGAATATCTAGGTACAGCCAAGGTGTTGAGAGGATCTGTTTTGGTGGCCTTAGAATCACTTCTTTGTTTTTTGCAGATGATGTGGTCCCATTGCCTTCATAAGGTTGTGATCTACAGCTTTTGCTGGAGCGGTTTGCAGCTGAGTGTGACGCGGCCGAGATGAGGATCAGTTCCTCCAAATCCGAGGCCATGGTCTTGAGCCGGAAAAGGGTAGAGTACCCTTTCCGGGTCGAGGAGGAGGTCCAACCCCAAGTGGAGGAGTTTAACACTAGCAATCCCAGGGGAAAAAAAAAACACAAGAACTGCCATGAGTTTGTCAAAATGACAATTCTTCCATTAGGTGTCTTGAGCCTGGGGGTAGATATCTTTGTTTGTGGGTAAACATCCCCTCCTGAGAATCTTCTCCCAGCATATCTTCTCCAGTAGGTCAAAACAAAGGATCCTCATTTACATTCACCCCCCACAAATTAACCCCACATTCCAACAGCATTTTGCTTCTACAGAGAGTTGCTTTCACCAGAGAGACCCAGAGAGACTTATTGCTCTGTAGGTGGGGGGGAGGTTCTTACAAGCTTTGATCAAAAATAATGTTACACTGAATTTTATTTTTTTATTTTTTTTCATTCAACCTTTATTTAGTCAGGTAAATCTTATTGAGCCTCGAGGCCAATGAAACACATACATTAAACAATAAACAATAGAAAAGTAGCAAAAACATCCATCCATCCATCCATCCATCCATCCATTTTCGTCCGCTTATCCGGGGTCGGGTTGCGTGGGTAGCAGCCTAAGTAGGGAGGCACACACTTCCCTCTTCCTCTCGATGTGGAGAAGCAGCGGCTCTACTCCGAGTCCCTCCCGGATGGCTGAGCTTCTCACCCTATCTCTAAGGGAGAGTCCAGCCACCCTGCGGAGAAAACTCATTTCAGCCGCTTGTATCCGAGATCTCGTTCTTTCGGTCACAACCCAAAGCTCATGACCATAGATGAGGGTAGGAACGTAGATCGATCGGTAAATTGAGAGCTTTGCCTTTCGACTCAGCTCTCTCTTCACCACGACAGACCGGTACAACGCCTGCTTCACTGCGGAAGTCACAGATACAAGGTGTTTCCTAGCATTCAGTGTTAGACATGACATGTTATAATAATAATAATAATAATAATGAATTCAATTTATAACGCATCTTTCATCCATCCATCCATCCATCTTCTTCCGCTTATCCGGGGTCGGGTCGCGGGGGTAGCAGCCTAAGTAGGGAGGCCCAGACTTCCCTCTCCCCAGCCACTTGGTGCAGCTCCTCCAGGGGAATCCCAAGGCGTTCCCAGGCCAGCCGAGAAACATAGTCCCTCCAGCGCGTCCTGGCTCTTCCTCTGGGTCTCCTCCCGGTGGGACATGCCCGGAACACCTCACCAGGGAGGCGTCCAGGAGGCATCCTAACCAGATGCCCGAGCCACCTCAACTGGCTCCTCTCGATGTGGAGAAGCAGCGGCTCTACTCCAAGTCCCTCCCGGATGACTGAGCTTCTCACCCTATCTCTAAGGGAGAGTCCAGACACCCTGCGGAGAAAACTCATTTCAGCCGCTTGTATCCGAGATCTTGTTCTTTCGGTCATAACCCAAAGCTCATGACCATAGATGAGGGTGGGAACGTAGATCGATCGGTAAATTGAGAGCTTTGCCTTTTGACTCAGCTCTCTCTTCACCACGACAGACCGGTACAGCGCCCGCTTCACTGCGGACACTGCACCTATCCGCCTATCGATCTCACGCTCCAGTTTTCCCTCATTCGTGAACAAGATCCCGAGATACGTAAACTCCTCCACTTGGGGCAGGACCTCCTCCCCGACCCGGAGAGGGCATGCTACCCTTTTCCGGCTCAAGACCATGGCCTCGGATTTGGAGGAACTGATCCTCATCCCGGCCGTATCACACTCGGCTGCAAACCGCTCCAGTGAAAATTGTAAATCACGAACTGATGAAGCCAGTAGGACCACATCATCTGCAAAAAACAGAGAAGCGATTCTAAGGTCACCAAAACAAATCCTCTCAACACCTTGGCTGCGCCTAGAAATTCTGTCCATAAAAGTTATGAACAGAATCGGTGACAAAGGGCAACCTTGGCGGAGTCCAACTTTTACCGGAAACGAGCCTGACTTACTGCCGGCAATGCGGACCAAGCTATTTATATATATATATATATATATATATATATATATATATATATATATATATATATATATATATATATATATATATATATATATATATATATATATATATATATATATATATATATATATATATATATATATATATATATATATATATATATATATATATATATATATATATATATATATATATATATATATATATATATATATATACAGGTAGTCCCCGACTTACGAGCGCTCTGACCTACGAGCATCCGGACTTACGAGCTGGCAAATTTTTGGAAAAAACGCAAAAAATACTGAGTTTTTCTGTGTTTTTTCACCACAGTCCGTTAGCTAAACATGTGGACACACGTTTCCGATCATTTTTATGCACTCATAAGCGGTTTTTCGATGAAAAACGAGTGTTTGTAGTCGCGCTAGCAAAACCGTTCCAACTTACGAGCGAAATTCCGGACTTACGAGACACGTGGCGGCCGTTCCAAATTACGAGATTTCCATGTTACGAGCGCCTCGTTGTAACGGAACTCGCTCGTAAGTCGGGGACTACCTGTATATATATAATATATATATATACTTATAAATATATATATACATATATACATATATACATATATATATATACATATATATATATACATATATATATACATATACATATATATATATATATATATACATATATATATATACTATATATACATATATATATATATATATACATATATATATANTTTTTCCCCCTCCATTGCACCTGGTTTTGGACAAAATTCTCCTTCCACTCAGCAGGAACTGTCACTCTGCGCTGCCTCCAACGAGTAAAAAATAACTGCTTCTGTTCTTCTCCAACGTGTAACTCCTACCCTCTGGAATATCTTACAACTAAACATTAAGGTTTACTTCATTCTGTGTTCAGTTGCAGTCCAGAAAAACACTCATTTCAAATCAAAAAAGGCGTTCAATACAGGATCAACTGGACTTTATATGTTGCAGAAAACGTTTCGACTTCTGTCCAGAAGTCTTTTTCAATTCTGAATACTGAATTCTGAATACTCATTTCAAAGTAGAAACATTCACTGTTCAAATCCTTCAGCGACGGGGACATCAGCGGACTGCGTGTTCTATCACTGAACGTAGTGACCCTCATGAAAATCACTGGAACCGTCTCCTCCAGCTTCTTACAAACTGATGCATTTTAAATGAAAAAATAAATAAATAAATCAAACAGTTCTTCAGTTTTTTGAATATATAAGAACAGAACAGAACCTGGATCCATGCAGTTCTTTGAGCTGCAGGTATTTTTGTCCGCAGAGTCGTCTTCCAGCTTCATATTTGATCATGTGGACAAAATGCCACCAGAATACTTTTGATTTAACAAAGCAGACAAAAGCTCTCAGAGCTGGGGAGTGGGAGACAGTTTCTTGTTTTGTTTTCTGATTTATTGGATGCAGGTAATACTGTAAAATACATCTTCTGGAAGAAATTGTGGATTTTTTAATGGTATTATTGAGCTGACATGCAACATCATGTGGTGAATCTGTCCACATCTGGAGAAAACTGATTGTGAGGAAGAAAAATGAAAGCTACCAGCGTTTTCTATCACGGGGGAAGGAGATTCATTCTGAAAGGCTTCTCCCAGGTTAGAAAAAAAATCAAAAGCAATTCCCATTTTCAGTTGGTCTGCAGAATGGCACAGTGTGGACAAACCAACCCAACAAACCAGGCTGAGAACAGAATTACATTTAAACGATGGGCCATCTCAGGAGTGCACTTTCATTCATGGTGAATGAAACGTTCTGTGGATGCAAATGGTTTACACATCTGAATGGACCATTAATCTTTTAAAGTAATGCTGCCTGGAAATTGTAAACACTGCTAAATACTATAAATACTACTACTGCTACTACTATTACTACTACTACACACAATTAGAACTACTACTACTAACAATAATAATAATAACAACAATAATAACAATAGTAACAATAATAATCTTTAATAATACAGTAAAATATAATAATAATAATAATAAACCATACCATACCATACCAGCTTTATTTATAGAGCACTTTAAACACCTACAGGACCAAAGTGCTGTACACACAACAAAACAATCACAATCAGGTAATAAAATGATTAAAATAAATAAGAGTCACATAATAAAAGTTGAGGAATCATACAATCAGATAAAACAAGCGACTAAAATTATTAAAAGTCAACATCGCAGATGGTGTCATAGGCCAGGGAGAAGAGATGGGTTTTAAGAAGAGATTTAAAAACAGACAGGGAAGAGGCCTGTCTGATGTTCAAGGGAAGGTTGTTCCACAGTTTAGGAGCTGCCACAGCAAAAGCACGGTCTCCTCTGAGCTTGCGTTTTGTCTTTGGGACACTCAGGAGCAGCTGATCACATGACCTGAGGGATCGAGAGGGTGTGTATGGCTGCAGCAACTCGGACAGATAGGGCGGGGCAAGACCATTTTGCGCTTTAAAAGCAAATAAAAGAACTTTAAAATGAATCCTGGAATGTACGGGCAGCCAGTGCAGGGAGACTAAAACAGGAGTAATGTGGTCAAACTTTCGTGTGCCAGTTAAAAGTCGTGCAGCAGCGTTCTGTACCCTCTGAAGCTGAGAGATACACGAATCACTGATTCCTATATAGAGTGCGTTACAGTAGTCCAGCCGTGTGGTCACAAAGGCGTGAACTACTGTTTCAAAATGCTGCTTGGAAAGAATTGGCTTCACCTTAGCCAGCTGCCTCAGATGGAAAAAACTAGTTTTAACAACTGCTCTGATGTGGTTTTCTAATTTTAGTCCGGCATCGATCTATATATATACATATACATACATACAGTATACATATACATACATATACATATATATACATATACATATATATACATATACAGTATACATATATATA
>JBBPBX010007921.1:35610-49351 GCA_038048925.1 Garcialebias charrua | reverse complement strand
TATATATATAAAAACTGAAGTCAGAACAAAGGTGATTATTCTCAGTCTAATGGAGATACATAATTTAAAGGAGTACACACCATCATACAACGGATCCGGTGCACATTTCTCAATGGCTTTGTTCCTAAAGACTAAGCTGTGTGATGTTCTGTCTAATTGGACAAAATTTCCCACATATCAGGCTTATTACTATCTTTACTCATCATGTAACAGCAGCTGAACAGAGAACTGAATCTGTCTGACAGGTAGCACATGACAACAGCCTTGGGAGGGGCCACTGTGCCCACTGGCAAGGTTTATACTGGGGTCATTTAGCGGACAGGGAACATTTTAAAAGGACACCTTTCTGACAACCTGGAGTGATGTTCATGCAATTTTGTGGAGAATTGTTGATGTTGAATGTGTTCAGTTTTTTCTCCTGAAGTTTGATAATTAAAGATTATCTAACAGTCAGATTTTAACACCATCGCTCTATATACCTCAGACTTCTCCTGCTTTGAAGCCAGACTGACGCTTTGCCTTTGACTGAAAACAGAACCTGTAGTGTTCAGGTTGGTGTGCTATCATCACTGTTTGCCCTTTCTTCAGTTTGAGCTTTAACCCAGTTTTGACCCCACAGGTTGCACTTTAGAAGCAATCAGGACTGAAACACTTGTTTTGCCTGAAGCCAAGGACCTGGAAACCTACAAGGACCACGGTTTGCTCTGAGCCACTTTTCATTGGCACTTATGGTTGTGGTTTGGATGATGGAATCAGGGATTACTGGATGGAAAATTAAACCTGACAGCATCATGTTCCTGACCACATGAACCACTGATGTGGTGGCTGACCCTCCTGTAAACAGAATGACAACATAACTAAACATCTCCATTTACCACGTGGTAACTTGGTTGCGTCTCAGAGCCAAACATTGGTAAGAAATAACTTTTTTGTTGACTTTTATATGTCACACTGTCATTTCAAATCCTAGGATTTAATTAGCATTCTACATTTAAGCTCTTAAATGAGTATGAGAAATAAAAAAAAATGAAAAACTACAAATAAAGAGATAAAAGGACTTAAACCAGCTTCTGATTCATTTTAAATACAATTTCTGAAGAATTTAGGCTGAACGTGACCATGCCTTTGTAAAATCTTTTTATCACAACACTAAATAACTACGCTGCAACACAATTGATAAGTGTGAAATTTACGTTGACCTTATACTGTAATCTCTTTCCATCATCCCACTTAGGAATGCAAAATATACACGGTACACAGTAAAAACGATAAACTTTTAGCCTATGATAGAGATCTGTATTCTACCAGCTAACCGCAGTAATGATGCGTCTGATGTAAAATCAGAGTTGTCAGATTTAATCGTTACTTTTTTAATTGAAAACTGTGTGTAAGTGGTGTTAAAGTCCTTTCTTCGAGAGCTAAGTAGCAAAGCTACAAGCCGGCTTGCCATACTCTTATTAGGATGCATGTGCAAAATGCTGTGTTCAGTCAAAAGTTTTTTTTTTTGTCGAAAGTTCATTGGTCAGTTTTAGAAAGTATATTTGAGCTTAAATAAAGGGTTAAACCTGCTCTCTGATCGGTAAAAGAAAGATGTGTTGTGTGATTTTAATACAAAACCCTCTGGTCAAAGCCACAGAGGAAACTGGTCGACATTTTGCAGTGGTGGGACTCCGACCGCTAGGGAGCGCTAATGCGCTAATCCGCTTACAGCGGACCTAACGTTTTTGTCAGCGTAACAGCGTTTTGACTAACTTTTATAATTCATAAGCGGATTTGCGCTATTTTTATTTAAAATGCAGTACCGATAATAACTAATTATCTATCAGTAAAAACGAAAAAACGTATTTACAGGCCCGTACGACTGCTAACAGACCATATCCTGTCAGCGCCGGATGTGGTCCGTGACAAAAAAGCGTCCCCTCAGTCTCTTTGCTAGAGCGAGCGCTCTCAGTTAGCAGCCAGTGTGTTACTCTGCAGCCTTATTGCTTGTTTTCGAAGAGTCAGACGAAGAGTTTTTAACATGGAGGGTGAACTTATGGATGTTTCTCAGCGGCCTACGCGACGCGTCTGGATTTTAAAAAGTATTTTGCCATTTGCCCTCTTCAAAATGGCGGCCGCGACGGCCACAGAAGATAAGGACTTTCCATGAAAACACGGTAAAAACAATTATTTCTTTGCTGAGAAAAAATATATTTCTTAGCTGACTTTATAGCACAAGGTTTTTCTGAGCTTAGCCGGTTCAAATAGTCATATCTGGTGGATTAAAAAAGTATGTCGCCATTTTCCGGCCGCCATTTTTTTTTTTCATTTATAGATGGCCTCCCTTCTCACCTTATAGCCGCACTCTCACTCCAATATGTATTATTTTTTTAATTATTATTATTTTTTTATTTTTATTTTATTTTTTAGAGAGAAAGAAAAGAGAAAGTAAGACAACAAAACAACAATTATCCACAAAAAGAGCACAAGGCAAACACACCCAACCTCCGTCCGCAATCCTGCAAAGCACATGAAAGAATACAGCAACGAAACATACATGCATAAAGACTAACAATATTCATGACCTAGCAGTAGATTTCTATAAATACACATACCCATACCTACAAATATATATACAGTATACATACATATACATTTATATTCATTCATATACCCATCTACATATCTGCATATATCTACATATACATCCCTGCATCCATTTGTGTGTGGTTGTGAGCATGCATAAGTGAATAAGGTTCCTCCAATAGAACATTTAGTAGCGACTGTGAAGCATCAGAGATCCGCCCCCCCAAAGCCCGAGGCAGACGAAGGAGCGATCAAAGCCCAAGACGCCAGGAAGGACCCCGAGCCCAGAGTCCCCAGGGCCACCCGAACAGGACGAGCCACTCGCCCACTCCCCAGATCCGACCAAGGGGAAGAACCGGACGAACCCCACCAGCGACCACACACAATGACCCCCCGGGGTCAACCGCAACAAATTCACAGGCCCCCGCCGGAGCCCGCCGCACCGACGTAGCCCCAGGGCCGGTCACCAAGGCCCGGGCACCGGGGACGCCCACCCCTCAGGCCCAGACCCGACAGGACCAGAGGACAAGAGCCCCACCAGGCAGCCACCAGGTCGAGCCAACAAACGCCCAAGCGCCCAACCCCAGATAAAGTCAGTGACTTTATAGCACAAGGTTTTTCTGAGCTTAACCGGTTCAAATGGTCAAATCTGCTGGATTAAAAAAAGTATTTCGCCATTTGCCCTCTTCAAAATGGCGGTTAGCGTGTTAGCATTAGCGTCCGCTAGCATTGGTAATACATAAGTGCTTTTGAAATTGTGGACCTAAATAAATCAATAAGTGCTTTAGAAATAGCGGAACTAATTTTTGGATTAGCGCTGCCCAGCACTGCCATTTTGTGTCAACTCTTTTTAAATCGGAAGGAGACGCCCACTTTGGAGGGTTAAGTGTTTTCAGTGTAAAATGCTGCTCTGTTACTGTTCATTATTTTGTTTAATATATATGGCTAAAACTACATTTGATATCTTTTGCACTGTTATGCTCTACAAGAAGCCCAATACTTGATTTGTTAATTATTTAAAAACTCTCTGGACATAATAGTGGAATTTTTTTAACTGAGATTATTTTGTGGTATAGCAGTTTTCAAAAGAAATAATGGCAAAAGGACACACTGTGCTTTTTTCATTCTTATTGCAAGTTTTATACCAAAAATATATTGTGATATGCTGTATATCGTTACCGCCACCCATCACAATACATACCGTGATATGAATTTCATGCCATATTGCACATCCCTAATCCCACTTATTTATTCACTAAATTATTTGTGATGTTACAGCCAAGGAGCTGGACATGAGGTGGGAAATGATGCACTGCCAGTAACAAGAACTGCCTGAACACAAATGGATTGAAAAACATTTGAACTAGTTTTCCTGAGGCTCAGTCTAAAGCTTGGCTTTAATCATCACTGTTTACGAATGGACTGTGGCTGTAAGTGGAAAAAATTGGGAAATTAACTTGTGGTTAAAAAACAACAACAACACACAGTTATTTTCCGTTCAAAACCAGACTGAAGACCCACTTGTTTAAAAAAGCTTTCAGTCTGTGACTTTTATTACTTTTGGTATTTTAGTATTTAGCATTTTTATTTCCACTGCCTCCTTTTATTGCTGCTGTTTTTATTTTCACTGATTTATTGTACCGGTACCTGTTTTTACATTTTCTATCCTGTTGAGCACCCTGGTCAATGTAAGGCATTGTAGGAAGGTGCTATACAAATAAAGTTTATTATTATATTAATATTATTATTATAAATTCTATTTGGTGCAATATTAAGGTTAAATTTGACATTATGTCTCCATTTACATTTAACAAAACCAATAAAAATGTATATTTTCCATTTTGACTTTATAATTAGGCGAGTGTGTAAACATTGGAGCCATAAACAGGTACCTATACCAGTAATAATTTTTTTTAACCCAGTTGCAGAGGAGTTTGTAAGGAAAACCTACTTTTGTTGTCATTAATTTGGTTTCTGCTGATCAGCATTGACTGATCAGATTATTTTTTTAAAGCTATGCTGAATCAACTTTAGGAAGATTTTAAGCTAAAGAGCAAACGTGTTCATCTAAGCTGCCTGCAGAGTCAGCAGCCCTGCAGACAACAACAGTATATATATATATTTTTTTTTACAATAGCTGCTCACCTCTGTGATTAAAGCCTTCCACTTATCAGAAAGGGCAGAAAGCAACAGAAGGGGGAGATTTTCAGGTTTGCAGTTCTGGTGTTGAACCATCTACCTGTACTCTTTTCTGCAGGCCAGAGGGCAAGCAGATTTGTTCTCTAGATGTTTAGAGAAAGTCTGTGGATCTGACACAGGAAGTGCATGATACATGTTTAATTTAGCGACATGTCATTTAAATGAGGCTTCAGCGCAGAGTTAACATGTTGACATGATCAAACAGGCATTTTGCTAATTGATCGTTTCTAATCGTGTGGTTATATTTTAAGTGTTTGAGCCATTTTCTAAATGAAAACTCAGTACCTTTTGGTTTGGGACAATTCAATTGACTCAATAAACAAAATTAATTACAAATATGAACTTTGTTAAATACTGTAAAAATAGAAAGATATTAACATCTCTATAATTTTTGTGAATATCTCAACAGAAGCTTGACTGCATTGGTGTCATTGTAAAATAAGACCATTTTTAAGGGTTATGGGATATGAAGATGCTTAAATTTTACATTTCTTTGGCAGACGTGTAGAGATAATCTGTTTTGGTCTGTGCAAGCTCGCGTGAGCATTAAAAATGGCTCGTTTCTCTGCAGACCTCCGGGCCCAGGGAGGAGAGAGATAAGCCTCTCAGCATCAGCACCCCTGATTCTGGACCTGCCTGTTCATGTCAAACCACCGAGGTCCCCTGTACTGATAACCTCCAACAGGAAAAGAGCCTTTAATGTAGCCTGTCTGAAATTACAATACCACATGCGCACACACTGGTGCCATTTCTGGAATAAATGTGGGAAATCCAACACGTGCAGCAGATTCAGTCACCTCTGACAAAAATGGTATAAATCCTCCAAAACAGAGTGATGGTGTTTGAGAGAATCAGAGGCAAAGAAGCTGCTGCTTTGAGGGCGTGTGGCCCGAGGCTGCAGGTCAAAGTTCTTCTGAGGTAACTCGCACCAAACCAAACAGACGGCAGGGCAGGAGTCTATGAGACAGAGGATAAATGAGACGGACAACCTACGGAGCCCTGGGTGTCTTTGATCCGTCGCCACAAGCTTCCTGAAGTAAACACAGGTTAATTGTCTTGATCGGGCCGAGATGCTTATCTGTCCGTTTCCTGCAACGCTTCGATAGAAGAAGCCAAACTTTCTATTCTAATCAGATTCCTGGAGACACTAATGGATTCTCACAACATTTAGCTGCTTCAGTCCAACACCTAATGCATAATGAAGTCTAGTTTTGACCCTGTGCATATCTCTTGCCCTTTTAATCTAGCAAATGCACTTCACAATTAATGCCACGCTGACAAAGACTACGGGGAGCTCGACTTTAATTTGTCTCTAAACTTATCTTTTAATTGCTTGGCTACTTTGTTTATTTAAACAAAAAAGGATCAGTCTTTGTTCCTAAAATGCTGATTTTAATACCGAGTAGAGCTTTATCTTTTACTTCTAGTTTGTGAAGTTCTGCTGAAAGATGTCTGCTGTGTGTTTGGGTCCACATAACGGTTTTTGTCAGCTAAAAACCAAGAAGCTTTAAAAAAAATAAAAAAAGATAATGGAATACAGCAGAAAAGGAAGAAATACGTTTGCGGAGCTTTGTAGTTGAACTTTTGGTGGACAGGAGGTGGAGACTGTGATGTGAAGATGACAGAATTCTCCTTTTGAACTGCCTTGTATAAATATTGGTGGTGATGTTCTAATGGGGGTTTTCTGGTGACCCTCCTCCAACACAGACCTTCAAGAAAGCCCTTTATGTGGATTCTGCTTCCCCTCCTCTGCACCTTGAGCCCACAGAGATCAGACACTGCGGGTGGCCTATATATATATATATACACACACACATCCAGGGATGACGCTACTTGTTGCAAGTCTGACTGGGTTTAGTTATGCCTGTGGGTAGCAAAGGACGGATAGTGAAGACACGTCAATATACAGATACCACTGGAGCTGTATAAAGATGCAATTTTCAGACCTTGGAAGATCTGTTCTAATTAAAGTCCATGACCCACCATGTTTTCAAATTGCATCGCCATTAATATTTACTAGTGAAGTTCATAATGAAACAGGAGCGTTTATTGATATTGTAGAGAAATAACGCTAAATGTGTTATTTCATGATTTTTAGCATATTTTAACAGCAGCGCTCCGGAAAAGTCTGCCCCTCTCCATATATGGGCATTGACGTCTATCAAGTATCCGCCTTAAATTCCGACAGTTAGAATGTGCGCCATGTCTCAACTAGTAGCTTTCTTATTTCTTATCAGAGTAGTTACGAATAAAAACTAAGAAAATGCCGAACCGATGTGTTGCCCAGCATTTGGATTTAATATTCATGCCACTTATTCATGAAAATGTGTGTCGATAGCCTGTGGCTGGTTAGCATAATGCTAATGCTATGCTAGTTAGCATTATATGTGTCTCAGCTGTGTGTCGGGTCTGAGCTCTGTGTCCACGGCTGCAGCCGCGATGACTGTCGGTTCTCATGTATGAGTGCGTGGGTCGAGCTAAAGGCCCCAATATACCTGTTTCTTTTGCCTCACGCCGCTCGGCGCCGTGGGAGCGCCGTGGGAGCGCCGCGGGAGCGCCGCGGCAAAAGTCTTTGATCACGGGCGTGAGCGCGCCAAGGTCAGATTTTACTACGCCTACGCGCGCGCGTTGATAAACTGCCTCGCGTGTCAGCAAATGACCAATCAGCGACCTCAATTTGTCCTGTAGCCTGCACTCCAGAGAGCTGCGCTTGCACAGAGTATAATATGAATTGCCTGCGCGCAGCTCACGCCAGTCCAGCGGCGCTGGGCACAAAGAACAGTATACTGGGGGCTTAAGTGTCCGGTTCTGGGTCCGGGTCTGAGCTGTGAGTGCATGGATTGAGCTAAGTGTCTGAGCTCTGAGTGTGCACGGCTGCAATAGCGGGTGAAGTTAGGTTTTAGCAGCACAGTCACACTTACATGTGTAAGGATGGAGGATAAAAAATGACTGGTTATGACTGTGTGACAAAGTCGGAATGTTTATGTTTATGTTTATTAAATTTGTTCATTTTTTTTTACAAAAGAAACAATACAAGACAATCTCATAAATGATAATGTACAAAATATAAAAAAATGAAAGGTAGCAGAAAGAAGAATAAATCTTATTATATCTGCCCCTTACTTCCAACAATCAGATTAAACAATAATAATCAACCATGTAAACAATAATAATCTTCAACCAACTTTTTCCAACAATCAGATTAAACAATAATAATCTTCAACCAACAGTACAAAATGACTAACTCTTTCTAATTTTCTAACTAATACAATACACATTACGCTATTTCATATATATTTTTAACACATTTGTTTTGATCATTTTCTTAAATGTAAACATTGACTTGGCATTTTTAACTACATTCTCCAAGCCATTCCATAATCTAATTCCCTGGATTGAGGTAGAACGTCCCTTCAAACTAGTTCTGAATTGTGGTTTTACAAACATCTCTGTCCCCTTAAGATTATAACAACTTTGTCTTTTAACAAAATGCATTTGGATATTTAAAGGTAATGCATTATTTTGAGCCCTATACATAACTGATAAAATATTATAGTCTACCAAATCATGGAACTTCAATAACTTCAGTTGATAAAATAATGTACTCGATGGATGACGGTAATGTTTTCTAGTGATAATTCTTACTGCTGCAGGTGTGCTCTGACTAT
The DNA here is from genome assembly GCA_038048925.1 of Garcialebias charrua. NCBI lineage: Eukaryota > Metazoa > Chordata > Actinopteri > Cyprinodontiformes > Rivulidae > Garcialebias > Garcialebias charrua. Next base: position 40,919 of record JBBPBX010007921.1, on the reverse strand, counting down.
GGAAGTGACTTTGATATAAAATATAATGCGAAGAAAAGCAACATCATGATTGTGCGGAGCAGAGAAGACTCCAAGTTGATGTTCCCTGACTTCTTTCTGTCGGGCAACAGGCTGGATGTCAGTGATGAATATAAATATTTGGGGCACTATTTGACTGCAGACCTGTCAGATGATAGAGACATTTACAGACAATGCCGTATGCTCTATGGTCAAGCTAACACGCTGATCCGTAGGTTTGGAATGTGCTCATCATCTGTTAAGATCCAACTCTTTAAGGCCTACTGCACTCCTTTGTACACCGCTCACCTGTGGAGACGTTATAAAAAGAGCAGCATGTATAGACTAACTGTGGCATATAATGATGGCCTTCGAATGATGCTGAGGGTACCTCGATGGAGCAGTGCGAGCAAAATGTTTGCAGATGCAGGTGTGCCTACCTGCCAAGCGGTGCTGCGTAACCTCATGTATAGATGCATGTGTAGATTGTCTGTATCTGAAAACTGCATCATCACTACACTGACCAACCCTGGACTAAGCTCTGTGAGATATTTTTCTATTTTGGGGACTCATTGGCGGATGAGCCTCTATAGGAAAGCTTTTTAGTCTTTTATTCTTATTTTATTTTTTTATAGGAAAGCTTTTTAATCTTTTTTATGTTTTACTCTTTTTATATACATATATGGATCTTGTATTGTATCTGAAATAAATAAACTACTACTACTACTACTACTTACAGCTCTTTTCTGTAATACAAAAATAGGCTTTGTGATTGTTTTACACGCATTCCCCCAAACATCAATACAATAGATTAAGTGTGGAACAATGATTGTGTTATACAACAAATACAGAGCTTTATCATTCAATAGGTCTCTGACTTTGTACAGTACTGCAATCGATTTAGCTATTTTTATTCTTACAGAATTTATGTGTTGTTTCCATGTCAGTTTGTCATCAATGATAACACCCAAAAACTTCACCTCACTCACTCTACAAATCTCAACATCCTCAATTTTGAGTGGAACATCAACAGTTTTCTTTTTATTACCGAATATCATGTAATTAGTTTTTTCTAGATTTAATGATAATTTATTTATTTTAAACCAAGTTTGTATCTTGACAAATTCTGTCTTTATCAATTCCAACATTTGTTCTATATCTTCACCTAAACAGAAAAAAGTGGTATCATCAGCAAAAAGTACACATTTAAGGAGTCCTGACACATTTACCAAGTCATTCACATATAAAATAAAAAGCTTTGGTCCAAGTACAGAGCCTTGGGGAACTCCACATGTGATATTACAGAGGTCAGATCTTACATCATTTATTTGTACAAATTGTTTCCTATCTTTTAAGTAGCTAGATACCCACTGTAATGCTGGTCCTCTAATACCATATTTGTTCAGTTTTTCAAGGAGAATGGTGTGATCAATAGTATCGAATGCTTTTTTTAAATCAACAAAAATACTGATACAATATTGTTTTTGATCGACAGCAGTAGTTATTTGTTCCATTAATTCCATGAGAGCCATTGATGTAGAGTTTTTTGCTCTAAACCCATACTGACTGTTGCTTAGAATATTTTGTTTATCTATAAATTGATCTAGTCTGTTTACAAATAGTTTTTCAAGAATTTTTGAAAACTGTGGTAACAAGGATATAGGTCTATAATTGTTGAACACACATTTATCACCATTTTTAAAAAGAGGAACGACCTTAGCTACTTTCATATTATCTGGAAATATTCCTGTTGAAAATGATAAATTACATATGTATGTGAACGGCTCAATAACATGGCTCATTATGTCCTTTACAAACATCATATCCATGTCCACCCAGTCTTTTGATCTCTTGTCTGTAAGATGTTTTACTACATTCATTATTTCCTCTTTGTTAGTTCCATTTAGAAAAATACTATTTGCACAACCTGTAATTGAGTGGATCACATTTTTATCTACTTTTGGTATTTTAGCTGCAAGGCTTGATCCAACATTCACAAAATATTGATTAAATCCATTTACAATTTCATTTTCATCATGAATTTCATCGTTGTCTTTTACAAAATATTTTGAAATACCAGTTTTTGCTTTATGATTCTTCAGGACACTATTCATTACTCGCCATGTTGCTTTCATATCACCATTACTTTTATCTAATAATTTACTATAATATTCTTTCTTATGTTTCCTTATAATCCCTACTAATTTATTTTTATACTTTTTATATTTTTCTTCAGCGCTCTGACTTCGCAATTTCAAGAAACATGAATACAAATAATTCTTTTTTTACAAGCATTTCTCAACCCTTTTGTCATCCATGGTTGATCAATCGTATTTCTCTTTGTGTAATTTGTTTGCACACAATTCTTTTCATACAGAGCTTCCAAGATATTCATAAACTCATCATATGCTCTGTTCGCATCATCAACATACACATCATTCCAGTCTTGTTTATCTAGATCCTCTTTCAATTTTTCCAAAACTTTTTTTGACGTGTTTATGATCTTTTTCTTCATTGTGACTGCTTTTGTGATGCTTTGATCATTTTTATAGATTGTGAAAACTGGTAAATGATCACTTAAGTCGGTCGTTAAGATACCACCTATCACGTCCCCATTTGTTATATTTGTGAAAATATTATCAATTATTGTGGCACTATGAGTTGTAATTCTTATCGATCTACGTTCCCACCCTCATCTATGGTCATGAGCTTTGGGTTGTGACCGAAAGAACAAGATCTCGGATACAAGCGGCTGAAATGAGTTTTCTCCGCAGGGTGTCTGGACTCTCCCTTAGAGATAGGGTGAGAAGCTCAGTCATCCGGGAGGGACTCGGAGTAGAGCCGCTGCTTCTCCACATCGAGAGGAGCCAGTTGAGGTGGCTCGGGCATCTGGTTAGGATGCCTCCTGGACGCCTCCCTGGTGAGGTGTTCCGGGCATGTCCCACCGGGAGGAGACCCAGAGGAAGACCCAGGACACGCTGGAGGGACTATGTTTCTCGGCTGGCCTGGGAACGCCTTGGGATTCCCCCAGAGGAGCTGCTCCAAGTGGCTGGGGAGAGGGAAGTCTGGGCCTCCCTACTTAGGCTGCTACCCCCGCGACCCGACCCCGGATAAGCGGAAGAAAATGGATGGATGGATGGATATCAATTATTGTGGCACTATGAGTTGTAATTCTTGTTGGCTTTGATATCAATGGATACATATTTAAACTGTACATTGAGTTTATAAATGTGCTTATGTTATTTGAATCTGTTTTATTTCCCATATCAATGTTAAAGTCTCCACACAATTTTTTTTTTTAAATTAAAACTCTTCTCCATTAGCTCCAAGATTTTATCCGTGAATATTTCTATATTTGCTCCTGGTGATCTATATACACAACTTATTATTATGTTTTTATCGTTTTTGTTTATTATTTCTATTGTTATCATTTCCATAATATTATCAACTATTATTGACATTTCACTATTTAATTTACATTTTATTTCATTATTGACAAATAGAGCGACTCCACCACCTCTTTTATTATTTCTGTTCATATGATATAATTCATACCCCTCGATGTGAATATTACTTGTGTTATCATCATTGAGCCATGTCTCTGACAGCGCTATTATCGTAAAAGTTCTATTTAACTGTTTTAAGTAATCTGTTATTTTGGATATGTTTGCATTTATACTTCTGCTATTAAAGTGAATAATAGAGAGAACTCCATTTGATATATTGATGTCATTAAACTGCTCTTCATTATAATATTCGCTATCTTTTATTACAGGAAAAAAATTTGCATCAATCACATTTTCAACATTATATATTTTAGGTTCTGAGTCTTCGTATGTTGTCATGTTCTAATGTATTTGTTCATTTCACTGTATATTTTATCCATTTTGAGTGTGAGTTGTTTCATTGATTTGTAATTTTTCATCTCCTGAGTTCATCCAGATCCGTCAGCTCTTTTATCATTTTAGGCTGAGACCCTTCCTTTGTTTTGATAAAGATGTATCCATTTCTTGTCCATGTTGATGCTATTTTGTTTTGTTTTTTTAACAACCTTGCTTCCTTTGCAATTTTTCCATTTTTTTGGTTAGATGTTCATTTATGTAAACTTTTGATCCCTGCAGATTTCTTTTTTTATGCATAACATAGTTTTTTGTATTCCTGCTAATGAACTTGACGACTACTGACGGTTTGAATCTTGGTGAATTACTGGGCAGGGTGTGACAGAACAAAATGTAATGTAAGATCCATTGCAATGCCTTCTGACTGGATCCTGTACTGACGTCACTTCACACTTCGGCAATCTTCGGCCGGGTTTCCGGTTATTTTCGGGACTCGGTTGGTTTTTTTTTTGTGTTTTTTTTTACACTCGCCTGGGCCAAATGCAAAAATGAAAATAGACATCATATTCTACTACAGTAATTGTCCAATATGGTGAATTGTTACGTCACGGTGGGTGTTGTCCTTTAAAGTTTTATTTATTTTAAATTTATATTGCTTCTGCCACTCTTCTTCGTTTAGGTGAAATGGTTTTATAAAGCCTGTTCAGTTTTGGAGGCATTAAAGCAACAGAGCTGCACTGGGGGAGGGTTTGTGCTGTGTGTGCAATAAAGACCAGGTTAGAAACAAAATTAGATTTTTACTGCTAAACTGATTTATGTTTTGAAATATAGTGTGTTAAATATGATTGCCCTGGAACCTCTTTAGTTATATTTATGGTCTGGAGCCTGTCCAGTTTATATGAGATTGTGTATCATCTACACTGGATGAAGCCCCCTTTTGTTGTTGTGATTCCTGATAAAACTAAAAATCACCAAAATAGGTTTCTGCAATAAGTTGCACCAGTTGTCAGGGGGACTAAACAAACCTGCCATTCTATTATTTCCCCAAAAATGACTCAGAACAGAGGTCTAAATAGTCCACAGCAATTAGAGGAGGAATTTACAATAAAGGTTGTGGTAAGCAATGCACGGTAGGTTGGTTACTTACATCATTATATTTCATGATGTGTCTGCAAAGTGATTACAATGTCAGCACAAGAACGTCAACAGTTTTATTTGGGAAGCTGATAAATGTTTTCCCACAGGCCTAAGTGGAATTATTTTAAACTCAAAGGAGTTTATTGGTTTATGTGAATGGAGAGATCAATCTTTGGCCCGCTCAATCACTTGAGGACACTAACAGAAGAGATTTCTTAAACCATAGGGCTGGTCAGTTTATATAGTAGTCCCTCACTACATTGTGGTTTGTTTTTCGCAGACTCGCTCTATTGTGTGTGTGTGTGTGTGTGTGTGTGTGTGTGTGTGTTTTATAAG
>JBBPBX010007921.1:0-11676 GCA_038048925.1 Garcialebias charrua | reverse complement strand
ACAGATGGGAGCTCATAGAGCGGAGAGGAGCGGAACCACATATTTGGATTTTTTTCGGCCATGAAACAGCACCACAGACTTGATGGCGGCAGTGGAAAAGAACACTGTGGTCTATTGGATAACAAACAAGAATATTATCTGGCTTCTGTACATGTCCTTGAAAAGTAGGCTGTCGGAAGCCATTCTCCTGGGAGCGAGGAGCTGAAGAAACCTGCTGCCCCCCCCTCCCCCCCCCAGAGATTTCTGTGAAGCCTCAGATAACACCCAGCTGCACATCTGCTGAACTCTGTGTTTGTCTGAAATTACTCACAGACTTATCTCCTTGCCTGCCGTCTCTCCATTTGTTATTGTAACTAAATGTGCTTTTTGATATGGTTTTTACTGGATCACGCGGTGTCTTGAAGACAAAATGTGATTCATCTTTTTTTAATATCAATGCTGTAAAACCCCGTGTCTTTGCCTGTTTTCCTGCTTTTGACCTTCATCTGGGGACAGATGAGCGGCCGCGCTATAAGTATATCATGTGTTGATAAACATATCATGTGTTGATAAACATGTCATGTGCTTTGTTGAGCTGCAGCTTTTTTGCACTCATTCTCTCTCCTGGATGACTGTAACTACATATTTACGTTGTATTGGTGAAAATTGATGCAATGTCAATAAACCTTCTTATGTCTTATGTCTTATGTCTTAAAGAAATTGTGAATAAAAACTGAATGCAATGATGTGGAGATGGCAAATGTCAACATTTTATTTGTAATAGAACATTGATGACAGAACAAAAGTTTAATCTGTGTAAATGTAACAATTTAAAGGGAAAATATGTTGATTCAAAATTTCACAGTGTCAACAAATCCCAAAAAAGTTGGGACAAGTAGCAATCAGTGGCTGAAGAAAGGAAATTGAGCATATATCGAACAGCTGGAAGACCAATTAACACTAATTAGGTCAATTGACAACATGATTCTGTCTCTCAGAAGCCAAGATGGTAAGAGGATCTCCAATTCCACTATTGTTGTGCAGAAAGATAGTGCAGCAATACGAGAATGGTGTTAACCAGCGTAAAATGGCAAAGACTTTTAAGTTGTCATCATCAACCGTGCATAACATCATCAAAAGATTCAGAGAATCTGGAACAATCGCTGTGCCTAAGAGTCAAGGCTGTAACACTCTACTGGATGCTCGTGATCTCAGGGCCTTTAAACGCCCCTGCACCTCAAACAGGAATGCCACTGTCAAGGAAATAACAGAATGGGCTCAGGAATACTTCCAGAAAGCATTGTCAGTGAACACAATCCACCATGACATCCGCCGTTGCCAGCTGAAACTCTACAGTGCAAAGAGGAAGCCATTTCTAAGCAAGCTCCACAAGCTCAGACGTTTGCACTGGGCCAGGGGTCATTTAAAATGGAGTGTGGCAAAATGGAAGACTGTTCTGTGGTCAGATGAGTCACGATTTGAAGTTCTTTATGGAACACTGGGACACCATGTCATCCAGACCAGAGAGGACAAGGATAGCCCAAGTTGTTATCAACGCTCCGTTCAGAAGCCTGCATCACTGATGGTATGGGGTTGCATGAGCGCTTGTGGCATGGGCAGCTTGCATGTCTGGAAAGGCACCATTAATGCAGAGAACTATGTTCAGGTTCTAGAACAACATATGCTCCCATCTAGACGTCATCTCTTTCAGGGAAGACCCTGCATTTTTCAACAAGATAATGCCAGACCACATTCTGCAGCAATCACAACATCATGGCTACGTAGGAGAAGGATCCGGGTACTGAAATGTCCAGCCTGCAGTCCAGATCTTTCACCTATAGAGAACATTTGGCGCATCATAAAGAGGAAGGTGCGACAAAGAAGGCCCAAGACGATTGAACAGTTAGAGGCCTGTATTAGACATGAATGGGAGAGCATTCCTATTTCTAAACTTGAGAAACTGGTCTCCTCTGTCCCCAGACGTCTGTTGAGTGTTGTAAGAAGAAGGGGGGATGCCACACAGTGGTAAAAATGGACTTGTCCCAACTTTTTTGGGATTTGTTGACACCATGAAATTTTGAAACAACATATTTTTCCTTAAAATGATACATTCTCTCAGTTTAACTTTTGATCTGTGATTTGTGTTCTATTCTGAATAAAATATTAGATGTTGGCACCTCCACATCATTGCATTCAATTTTTATTCACAATTTGTTTAGTGTCCCAACTTTTTGGAATCTGGTTTGTATACCAGGAGTGAAACACGTTGATTAGATTTAGCTCCTTCATTTAGCCATCTTCCAGCTTTGCAGTGGGATCTTTCTCTCAAATCCACCAGAAATTCTTTGAAATATTCTTAGGACAAGAATAAGCATTAGAAAATAATTTAACATATTTTAAGTCCAAATTTTATAAAAAGTATTTTTTATTTATTTTAAACTTGAAAAAGTCACAATTACCAGTGTTTCCCCATAGTTTACTTGACTAGGCAGGACGCTTGTATCTTCCGTGGCTTTTGTCGACATGGGGGTGGGGTGGGTTGCGATGAAGACACGTCTGTTGCGCACTTTTTGTACTGACAGTTTTAACGATTGCACAATTACAATTATATAATTGTATATACAATAATTAAGACTGTAAAACTGTTTTAATTGTTGCGCGGCCCAATGTGAGGGAAAGGGAGCGTAACCTTTGTGGCTTTTTAGCTAGCGTGTCTTTATTGTGCTCAGCTAGCATAGTGCTATGTCAAAGCTGGCAGTTGGGGAGAGGCGGGGGTTTGTTAGTCGGGGTGCTTGGTTCTGTTGACAGGGTGGGGCGCCCTGCATGTATAATGGTAGGTGAAACACTGATTACATATCCAACAAAATGGAAGTTGTTTTTTTAATCTCTCATTTTGCTTAACAACAAGCACACTTGACCAATGGTGATGCCCAAAAATAATTGAAGTTTTCAGTAATTTTTTATTTTATGGTGGAAAAATCAACAGAGGTTGTCAAATGAGGCTGATCAAACTCTTGTTGAGAAACATGCAACCTGGACAAGACGTCATGTTTCTTGAGTGAACGTATTGATTGAAATAAGCCTTTTTGTTTTCAGTTTAAGCCACTGAGTCTGACATCCCTGAAGGTCTTGACTGTCTGGGCCATTGCTGTATTGTTGTATACCGGTAATAGTTTGTCGACGGGCGTAGAATGTGCCGGATGCTGTTCTCTTATTATGTTTTGTTGCATAAGACGTAATTATAAACAATTTGTTTACAGGAAATAGACAACTTGCTGGCTTCTTCCATTGAAGCAAAGGCTCAGGAAAAACCTCAGCAGTAAGTTGTACTTCTCACAAACCTCTTTACATATTTCACTGTCGCCCAAGACCAAACTGTGTGCAAGCCTGTGCGTATTGTTAGCAAAATATCTCATGAACCACTGATCAGCCTCCAGTGAAATTCAGAATGACATCCCTGGACGTGCGTCTATAACTCTTACCATTCAGAGACGAACCAGTTCAAGTTGGGGTCACATCTGAGCAAACACAAAAGTGGCTCCAACTCAGACAGATTTACAGATACTGAGCTAAAATTTGCTGTGGTAGTAGCTGAGAGTCTTCCACAGCACATACTTTGAGCACTAACACATTATGTGAGATCTCGCCCTGTTGTGCTTAACGTCGTCCTCAGGGTTAACCGAAACAGCTGTAGCTTCATCTCTTCTCATCATCAGATCATCTCAGTTTAAAACTCTGGCACTAAAGGCGGCGGGCGATATGCATTCCTTCAAGCAACGCTCGGCCTTTATTATTTGTCTAAGTTTTGACCAGGTGTGCTGATGTGTACTGTCCATGTCATTTATGTTCATCATATTTGAACTCAGATTTTGTGCCATAAATTTAAAGGTTCAGTATGCAGTTTCTGTAGAACTGCAGCAGTTAGAAATATTTTCAACAGGCAAAGCATTCTGATCCCTCCCCCTCAGAGCCATATGTGGCTCTGCCCCCTTGTGGTCTGTTGAATTTCAAATTCAAGCTCTGTTTTTATTGGCTGATTCAAATTCAAGCTCTGTTTTTATTGGCTGATTCAAATTCAAGCTCTGTTTTTATTGGCTGGTTACAAACTCTGTTTTTATTGGCTGGAAAATGGCGGGTCACCTTTTCTTTTTAGAAATGCTTATTTACCACCTGGAGAAGCAAGGGGACAATATTTTTTTTTAATTTTTTTTCAGAGATTACCTGGCTAACATCAGTCTGTCAGGAGGTAGTGACAGAGTGAAGAAATATGTTCATAAAAAAAGCTACATACTGCAGCTTTAAAGTTTGGCACAATTCAATTAAAAAATCGATGATTTTTTTTAAACCACAAACTTCTCTTCTTCACAGACAATCTATGGAAACTGGAAGTTCTTCAGATGCAAAGGCTTCTTCCATCAAATCTAAGAGAACACCTGAAACCTCAGCTGGACCTTCTTCAGACGGTAAACATCTTAAAATTCAATATGCTCTGTTTATATTTGAAAATGAACCGATCAAATGTCAGTTTATGCTCTCACCTTCACATGTAGCTCCTTGTAAAAGCTGTTTAGGTTGTTGTCCCCATCACAGATAGAAGACGGCGAGTTGGAAGTACCCTCCCTCTGTCCATCCATCTATACATCTTGTTAGTATGATGACTTGAAAAATAAGTGAGGTATCAATTTCCATTTTGGTGTGTGGCTGTATCCAGGCAAACGAAACGTTCCTTTTGAAAATTAGGCTGCCAGGTCAAATCCAACATGGCTGCTGCCATTATGTATGAGTAAACCTTGCTAGTTGGGTGACTGGAAAATTAAGCAACAGGCCAACGTCCATTTTCGTGTATGGCTGCATCTCAGCGTTAAAATGTTCCTGATGAAAAATTGGGTTGCCACGTCAAAATCTAACATGGTTCCTACGATGGATAGATGGATGGATGGATAGATGGATGGATGGATGGATGGATGGATATCGTCTGTCCATCCTGCAAACTGGGTAACTTGAAAAATAAGCAACGTGCCGACTTTTATTTTAGTTTGTTGCTGCGTCTAGGAGTAAGAAAAGTGAACATTGGGTTGCCACGCCAAAATCCAAGATGGCCACCACCGTATACCGTACATGAACTACTTCATTTGAGAAAACTGCCTTTTAGATCTTATGGGCCTTTCTCACCGCTCCTCTTCAGCCCGGTTCAACTCGACTCGGTTCGGTACACGTTGTGTTTCCATAGCCCCTTTCAGTACGGGTTCCAGTGGACGGGGTTCAAATTGACAGCACGCGCCTCACCAGCTGTTGCGGGTAAGACCATGGAAACAGGTTTCACTACAGGGTGAGAATTTATTTAGAAGTTTCTGGTAAATTAAAAAGAATACAGATAATTAAAATGATCAAATTAAACAAGATATGTATTTATATGTACAGTATACAGGTAGTCCCCGATTTACGAGCGAGATCCGTTACAACGAGGCGCTCGTAAACCGGAAATCTCGTAATTTGGAACGGCCGCCATTTCGCTCGTAAATCCGGAAATCCGCTCGTAAATTGGAACGGTTTTCGCTAGCGCGCCTAAAAACACTCTATTTTCATCTAAAAACTACTTTTGAGTGCATAAAAATGATCGGAAACGTGTGTTTATATGCTTAACTAACTAACTGTAGTGAAAAAACACATGAAAACTCAGTATTTTTTTCGTTTTTTCCAAAAATGTGCAGCTCGTAAGTCTGGAACCTCGCAGATCAGAGCGCTCGTAAATCGGGGACTACCTGTATATAAATCTTGCTAATAAACTTTTAATGAACTTTATTTTCCTATTAAATCTCTGATGGACTAGATTCTACATAAACATCTATATTTAAATTTTATAGTTTTTCTGGGGTGGCCGTGGCGTAGTGGTAATGGCAGCCGACCCCCGATCAGAAGGTTGGAGGTTCGAATCCCGTTTCCCCCCACCATGTGTCGTTGTGTCCCTGGGCAAGACACTTAACCCCGAGATGCTCCCAGTAGGACTGGATGGCACCTTCCATGGCAGTCTACCGCTACCGGTGTATGAATGTGTGTATGAATGGGTGGATGGCTGGTACTGTAAAGCGCTTTGGGGCTCCTCACAGGGGGCTGGAAGGCGCTATATAAGTAAGCTCCATTTACCATTTTACCATTCATCATGTGAAGTATTTGCACTCATTGTGTCTACTTTTATTGTTCCATTTAGATATAACAACAATAAAGAAATTCTGTAATGATCTGTTAAAGGAAAACTGGAGTGGAGTATATGTGAAGGATGAGAATGTGGCATATGAATTTTTTTTGCAAGTTTATAAATCATTATATGACAAAAATTGCCCGATACTAGTGTGTCACAAAAATAAAAATGTCAATGCAAAACCCTGGATGACCAAGGGATTGTTAAAATCTTGTAAGAAGAAAAATAAGTTATATAGAGATTTTGTCAGATTTCCAACTAAACTTAAAGAGATGAAATACAAGGCGTATCCACATTATTCCTACGTCCCATGACGCTTTGCGCGAAATGTGCACACGACTTCCGGTTGACCGGAAACACCGTTTGTTTACATGCGAGTAATACAGTTGAAGACAGTCCAAACTTTGTTGTTTTAGTTCATTAAAAATGTGGGAACACCACTCGTTTTGTTAAAAGAGGAGGGACAAATAAAAAGAAATTACAGATGTTACCTGATCGCGCAGACATAATTTAAAACTACATAAATAGCGAACGCGTTTGCTCCGGCCTCTCGGCTAAGGTTTATTAGCAGCTATCTCGGCTAAAAATACCGGTCGCGCCTGACATATATCATTTTAAGACAGTAAATCATCCAAAACTCTCATTAATAAACCCTCCCTGAATAAAAAGAAATTACAGATGTTACCTGATCGCGCAGACACAGCCATAGAGAAGGATGCAGGAACACTCTTTCTTTGTTTTGGGTCCGTGTTGAAAACACTGTTGTTTTAGCCAAAGATTTAGCTTGGTCCGGTTGTTGGTGCAGCCGCGAACAGCACAGCAGGTACCTGAACCCCGGTAGGACATTTCAGTAAACGTTCCGTTTAAACAGGGGTGTCAAACATGCGGCCCGCGGGCCGGATCCGGCCCGCCAGGGGGTTTTAGTCGGCCCACGGATAAATCTGAATTTTTTTTTTTTTTTTACAAATGAATACATGTACAGTACTGTACAGTCACCAATCACTTAGCCTATCCTAACACAATTTTTAAAGATGAAGGAGTGAGTTGAATTGTCTCCCTTTCACATAAAGTGAAAGTAGCTCCCTTTATGTGAATGGAGCCTGCAGGGGAGGAGGGAGACAATTCCACTCACTCCTTAACTGTGTTAATACATTACAGCAAAGACTGGTTCATCCCAAAGATCCAGTCCCCCGGCACAAACAGAGTAATGTGGTGTTTAAGGCCCTGTTTACACGGACACTGTGTGGGGGAAACGGATGTTTTGGGTATGTTAATTAGGTGAAAAGTTTTGCGTTGACACTGTCGAATTCTGTGGATACGACTCTCTCCCCCTCCACCCCCCGTCCTCATGATTTCACTGTAGTTACCATGCTGGGCCTTTAGATGGCGCTGTGATTTTTGGAACCTTCACTACTGCGCATGCGCTGCCTGAGGTAAACAGAGCAGCTGCCTCGTCTGTTTTCCTCTCTGGCTAAAATCAGCTAACTACAAGTTGTTGTCAACAAGTTAACAACAAGTTAAAGCTGGAATTTGGATAAGAGTCAACAGATTTGAGTCAGTGGGACCCGCTTCATCTAACAAGCTGCACTGAGCCTGTGGACCAGAACCGCTGAGTGGACTGTGGACCAGAACCGCTCAGTGGACTGTGGACCAGAACCGGACTTTACGCCGTGATAAACAGCTGACTTACAGCAGGTAAATCAACGTTCTTAATATAATGTGTGCTTGTGTTTACTTTGATCACACAACAACTGAGTTTTTATTTATTTATTTATTTATTTCTGCCAGGTGGAGAAGCTGTCGTTGACAGGCTGATGGTTCGGCGGTTCTGATGGGTCCAGATGAACACACAGCAAGAGTCCAGTTCATTAACGTAGTTACAGTTCGGTTCACGTGTTTTAATAGTGTGTTCAGTTTAATTCTCAGTGTTTGTGTTTAAACTTTGGTGCTGAATAAATAAATAAATAAAAAATAAACCTGTGTCTTCATTTTCACAGCACGTTACGCACTGTTTAAAAAATGTAACGAGTCCAGATAGATACTGTAGTTCAGATAAATTTACATCTCCCACGCCAACATAAATACTGTTTATTATTGTTAAACTGTTATATTTTGCAACGTGACACGTGAAATGTCACTGTCCGCGCGTGCGGGCTGCGCGCATGTGGTTGATAACAAAAGCTCCACGGGAGATGTTTACATTATCAGCGGGGGGTCTACGAAAAACTTCCACCTTGAGAGCAGGGTCAGAAAAGTATCGGTGTCATCGAGGGGGGCCAGCAGCGTCGTGTAGGCGATAAGCAAAGTCGCAAAGAGAAAGTAGCGGTTACACTCAAAATACGCGCCGTGTAAACTGGCCCAAAGAGAGGAGTAAAGGAGGCCATCTTTGTGAAAAGAAACCGCCCATCATTAAACAGGGGTGGAGGCCTCCGGGTTCAACTGTCCCCCACTTACAATGCTGTGATTGCTAGTATCACTCAGCCCTCTGTGAATAGTAAACAACCATCAGGGTGCTAACAATCCATTGTTAAGGCTCGGATATAGTCGCGCTTTGGTCCACAAGCTGGAGCGCGCGGGCAGCGCGCGCACTGTGCCGTGCGGCTTCATGCGTTTATAGTGTAGCACGGCAGCGCATGGCAAAGTGCTGTTCTTTTACTGACCAGCAGGTGGCAGTACCCTCTAAAACCTGTGCATATGTTGCAAGAAAGGGTGTAGAAGAAGAAATCTACCGTAGAAGAAGAACTGTTTGAAATCACACAACAAAAACAAATGGCTTTCCGCTCGCTTGGGGAATTTAATACATTTATATCAAATAAAAAACATTCCTCCATGCGTCGCGACGCCGTTTCCACGACCACAGCGGCGCAGACAGCTGCAGGCTCTGGCGTGAAGGCTGTCTGTGAGGTCCCTACCCGACCTGTCAATCAATTCGGCGCGCGCGCTAGGCTTGCGGAGCTTCAAAATCTGGGAGGTGCACGACCACGCGCGAAACCAACGCGCTGGCCAAAGCGCGGGGGCGGGGACTATGCGATTGCGTCACTTTTCGCGCGCGCACCCTCGCGCCCTATGCGACGCGTCAACTATATCCTAAGCTTTAGGCTGATGGTCCTCCTTGATCATGTGAGCAGCTGGTTTCAGCCTGTCATCAGTTGATCCACTGTGAGAGGGTGCTATTTATAAGACTGAGCTGAACACAGCAACTCAGACTGAGGAAGTCTTTCGGACGAAAGACGAAACGTTTCTACATTTTTTTGTTGTTGCTTTGTTTTGTTTTATTTTTTGAATGTCCAGAGGACCAGACTTAGCTTTTTTGGATTTTTCTACCTGGATTATTGAGCATGCATCAGTGTATTAAAATTCATTCATTTCTAAATTTTGATGGGTTTGATGCATTTTTAACATACAGGAAAGTGTTTTAACAAAACTGTGTTTTTTTTTTATGTCCAGAGGACCAGACTTAGCTTTTTTAGATTTTTCTACCTGGATTATTGAGCATGCATCAGGGTATTTAACAAAACAGTTTGTTGACTAAATGTTTTAAAATGTGCAATCACTGATCAGTTTTTTAATGTGTAATGCACTTAAATGTTAAACTGAGTAAAAGTGTAAAAGGACAATTAATTTAATGTAAATATTTTTATAATTTATTTATTCTTTGCGCACTAATACAAAGAAAAAAGTGGACTTTTGGAATGAGTACGTATACTGGTCTGGCCCCCGTGAGATCAGATTAAGCATGCGGCCCCCAGATCAAAATGAGTTTGACACCCCTGGTTTAAACAAAAGCTGTGTTTGCTCCGATAAAATGAATGAAAATAACTTTCAAAAACACCCGCGATCCATACTCCGCCTATGGAATACAGGCACTTCCGGTGTCGGACAGGAAGTACAATGCACATTCGCTTCTACAGTGACGCCCTCAGGAATACTGTGGATAAAAACAAATTGACAACATTATTAAGACAAGCTAAGAAATATTACTACAATTTAAAGTTTCGAGAGAGCAGTGGCAATATGAAAAGAACGTGGAATATTTTGAATAGTATTGTAAGACCTAATTATACTCATTGTCTTGAAAAACAGTTTTTTAAGGGAGAAACAACCTTGACTGAATAAAAGAAAGTGGTGAATGAATTTAATTCCTTTTTTGTAAATATAGGGCCAGGTTTGGCTTCTTCCATTAAGACAAATGATATTCAGTGTAGGCAGGGTGGTAGTAGAATTTCACATTCAATGTTTCTTGGAGATATAAGTGAACATGATATTTTAAATATATTAAGGAAAAGCAAAACCAAAACATCTGTTGATAGTGATGGAATTGATATGATTATAAAAAAAACTATTGACTTTATTATTAAACCATTTACTTATATTTGTAATTTGTCAGTCCAGAGTGGCATATTTCCAGAAAAAATGAAATTAGCAAAAGTTATTCCAATATTTAAAAATGGTGATAGACATAGTTTTGACAATTATAGACCGATCTCAGTGCTCCCCCAGTTTTCTAAAGTGCTTGAAAAATGGTTTGTCCAGAAATTGGATGGTTATATTGAAAAGAATAACTTATTGAGTGAGAGTCAATATGGCTTTAGATCAAATAAATCAACATCCCTTGCATTGTTAGAACTAAATGAAGAAATTACAGAAGCAATTGAAAGGAAACAATATACAGTGGGGATGTTTATTGATTTAAGAAAAGCCTTTGATACAATCGACCACACTTTATTGCTTTCCAAGTTGCAAGATTATGGGATAAGAGGGATAGTTCATAACTGGTTGAGTAGTTATTTGACTAACCGAAAACAATTTGTACAGCTAGGAAATGTAAAATCAGATCTTCAAAATATAAAATGTGGAGTCCCCCAAGGTTCAGTGCTAGGACCAAAGCTTTTTCTTTTGTATATCAATGACATTTGTGAAGTGTCTAAAAAGTTACAAATCATCCTGTTCGCAGATGATACAAATTTATTTTGTTCTGGGAATGACTTAAAAACCATTATAGAATGTATGACTTGTGAGATGTCTAAACTTAATGAGTGGTTTAAATACAACAAATTATCAATAAACTGGAATAAAACAAAATTCATGATTTTTGGTAATAGAAAAATAGATGATTCTATTATAATGTCTATAGATGATAATCAAGTTGAACGAGTACATGAAGTTAAATTTTTAGGGGTTGTTTTGGATCATAAACTTAACTGGAAATCTCATATAAAATACATAAAATTAAAACTATGCAAAAGTATTGGACTTCTAAATAAAGTAAAACATGTTTTAGAGCTGTCAACACTACAGACATTATATTATTCATTTGTTGTTCCATATCTGACATACTGTATAGAGGTATGGGGCAACACATATAAAACCAACACTAAACCGTTATCTGTCATACAAAAGAAAGTCATGAGAATTTTATATAAAGTGGACACCAGAGAACATACAAATAAATTGTTTATTCAATCAAATATCTTGAAACTAAAGGATCTGGTTAATTT
>JBBPBX010007920.1:0-54133 GCA_038048925.1 Garcialebias charrua | reverse complement strand
AAAATTTTTGAACAGGGAAAAGCATTCTGCTCCCTCCCCCTCAGAGCCATATATGGCTGCTCCCCCGTGGTCTGTTGAACTTGACATCTGCTCCGCCTCCTGCTGCATTTTCTCTCGCTGCCGCTGCATATTCTGTGTTTATATGTTAATAAAACGTTCTAAAAAAATAAAATAAAACCATGGATCGCTGGTCCAGCACACCAGAAGACCAGAAAATCTGATGGGACTCGGGCAGCAACGTAAAACCCGAGTTTAATTCTCTCGTGACAACCTGAGGCATTTCCTCATCAGCGGAGGGAGAGGAGGAGGAGGAGGAGGGAGGAGGAGGGAGCGATCACTTGACTTTTGGCCAAAAAAACAAAAGAAAACTCCAGATAAGGGATTAAGAAGGGGAAATTAATACATTTGTGTCACATATAAAACAGTCCTGCATCGCTTTGCATCGCTTTGAATGAGAACATGCGAATGCTCGCTGGCTGCGCGCTGGGACAGGTGGGGGCGTGGGTTAGGGGCCAAAAACTCCGCCCCTTCTGTTCTCTGATTGGTCCGGTCAAAAATCAGCCGGAGAAATCGTTGTCTATGGGAGAAGTCCCAGACTGTGCAGTGAAGGGAAATGAGAATTGAGCGGAGCTGTGCAGGAAGGCGAGGGCCAGGCTAGCGTAGGAACAGAACTGCGTCGTAACTCGGGGACCACCTGTATTCTTATCTATGTTGAAATTCTAAGGCAGCAAAAGAACTAAGGTTGGTGGTTAAATTAAAGTTATGGGTTTATATTTTGGAAACCATAGATGTCCACAAAGTTATATTTGTTTAAAAACATTTGACAATAAGACAACATGAAACCAAACAACCAGACTTTTATTTTGGATTCTTACATACAGTACTTCACCTCCTCGTTGTGTTTGAATGTGTTCTTTGCCACATATTTTTTGCAAATTTTAACTATTTTCTTCATAGTAGTAAGTTTTAAATCAGTTATTTTTGCACAGGTGTTTTTAAATTTGCTTTATCCACAGGGTCCCCCATGCAACTGTGGTCTTCAGGTCCTTGGTGCCATCACTTCTCACCACAGAGGACCTGTGACTCCCTCTGGATGAGGCGACGCTCTGTGATGTGAGCTACAAACACACATCCCCTCTGAGGTGAACCTAAAGCACATAAGGTCTGTCCAGGTTGACTAGCAAACACACACACAGGATTTAGACCACAGTAATGCTCCCACTGCATCCCCTTCTATATCCTCCAGACCCAGCTCCCCTGCTCCCAAAACCCAAGGAAGCAGCAGCCGTGCGGGCCGGCCTGGAACCCTATGCACTTTCAGCTCTCTTTGAAGTGGCTTCAGGAGAGAGGTCAGCCTTGCCCCGGAGACCTGCATGGAGGTACAGGGACAGCTGCGGTCAAACAGACCCGGTGCAGAGGATGCGTGCACGCATAAGAGAGAGGACAGAGCAGCTGCAGCCACGGTGCTGAAGGTGTGTTGTGACACAGGACAGCTCGGGGATCCACAGTCCAGCATGGCTCTGCTCTGTTCTGTTGTTCTGGGTCACCTATTTTGCACTCAGGTGTGAAGTGCAGTCTGCGGATCACCAGATGTCCAGATAAAGTCCATAAATATTTCCAAAAGGAAATAAAGGTGTCTCATGTAAAAACAGACATTTTGTGTTGTATGCCACTCAAATTTTTATGTTGAACAAATAAGTATTTTCATAGAAAAATGCAATTAAAATAGTCTTGCAAATAATTTAGCTTTTTCTTGTTTATGGTGTTATTTATCCTGAACAGTGCACTTTATAAGATACCGGTATGCACACTGTGTGTAAGTGATGCAACAAATCTTTTACAGGTCTTTTGCTTTAATTTCTGTTTGACACTAACTACCGTATTTTCTGCCTGAAAAGTTGCACCTTTCTATAAGGCGCATTGGCCAATTATTGGCAATAAATTGGAAAAATCCATAAACATGTTGCACCTTTATTTATGTCGCATCTATTATGCGTCACCGCTACGCGATGCTTCAGCGCGTCATTTGCCCTGCTGAAAATGGCGGCCACAGAAGCATGCACGGAAGGACTTTAAACAAGATTAACATGGTAAAAACAAATTATTTGTCTGCTGAAAATTATAGCAAAGATGTGTCTGAGCTTAACCGTTCCTTAATAAATTCACATAATGGTCAAATCTGCTGGATTTAAATTGTTTTGCTTTGATGTCTTCCAAACGGTCGCTCGCTGCGAAAATAAATTATAAATTAATCTAATTTTAGCTCAAACAACTCCAACAGCTAACAGTTTGTAAATGACCACCAAATAATTACTTTCTGTAAGTTTAAAGAAAATATGTCCTGTGGTTTGTGAGCTATTTAGATAAATAGTAGCCGGAAAAACAATGTAGCTAACCGCTACACATTTACGGTTATAAAACATCGAATTTTATCTCAAACAATTCCAACAGCTAACAGTTTGTAAATGTCCATCTAGTGATTACTTTCTGTAAGTTTGATAATCTGTCCTGTGGTTCATGAGCTATTTTGCTAACAAACACTGAGCTAACAGTTGTTCATACCTCCAGAGCAGGAGGCCGGACAGCGACAGAGTGTGTCCGACCAGAGGAGGCTGCCGTCGGTTACATGAGGTGGGAATGGTCGGTGTACCCTAGCGGCCAAAAGTGGTACTCACCATCTTTTGCCAAAATAAAAAATGATCATATCTGAGCCAAAAATTGGTCTAAAAATATGGGAAAAAATCTATAAACAAGTCTCGCCTCTCTACAAGTCGCAGGGCATGCAAATTAGGCAAAAGGGTGCAACTTATAGACCAGAAAATACGGTACTAGTATGAAGGGAAGAACTACCTTAATTCAGGGAGTAGGATTATGGAATAACTTGAAGACAGAAGTTAAAGAAGCCAAATCAATCCCTGTCTTTAAGAACCTGCTTAAAGTTGAATTGTTAAACAAAGATAATGAATGTATTTAAATGAGTAATATATACAATTGAAAGTTGATTGAGTTATTTGCTTATTATTATTATAGAAAATTTTGTCTAAATTTCATTAGATAAATAAGGAGCAGATTTAATAAGATATTTCTTCATCTGCTACCTTTCATTTTATATTTTATACATTTTTTTCATTATATGTTTTTCTTTGTATGTTTTTTCTTTTTCAATTACATATATTAATTGTTGTAATTCATTATGTAAATATTTTCTTTTAATGTATTTTTTTCTCTCTTCAATTACATATATGTTAATTATTGTCTCTCATTATTATAAAAATGTTAATTATTGTATCTCATTATTATAAAATGAATAAAAAATAAATAAATAAACAAACAAACAAACAAATACATAAATATGTAATTGTTTTAACTGTGCTTGCTGGTCGAGTTTGTTGATGTCTCATATATGTCTCATATCGTGTCCTAATATCATTTTTGTAATACCACTATCTACCCTCATGGTTCTTCTCCCTTTTCATATCTAAGATTATCTTTCTAATAAGGAAGAGATGGCCGCGCTGATAACCAGCTTGAGTTTCATACACTTAGTCCAGCTGTTGGATGACTGTGCATACATGTTCCCATTGTACCGTGGTGCAATGTCAATAAAGATATTCTGATTCTGATTCTGAGAAAGATGCTCAGCTACTACCACAATAAATGTGCGCTCATATTGATCAAATTTAGATGTAAAATTAACAAATTCAGCCATTTCGTGTTAACGTTAGTCACTTGGTGACCATCCTAAATTGTGTTCAACTGCCAATGATTATTTTCTGTCCAGTGGATAGAAATTGGTTGAGTTCAAGTCATTTTTGTGACTTGAACTGGACGGTTCACTCCCCTCGCCCTCCGTCCTCCTAAATTTGAATTCTACTTCAATTCAGAGACTAAAAAGAGAGGGGGTCCTTTCATGCTACACTTCGTTATTTGGGGTTAGCAGAACGCAGAGGCGGCTCCAGGGGGGAGCTAGGGTGTGCTATAGCCCCCCCCAGGAAAAGTCACAGCACCCCCTTAGCACCCCCAAGAAAATATCAGATTTTCTTTTTCATCTGAGTTAATATTCTTTAACATGTAGTTGTTGTGATATTTTCCTCGCAAAACACAACTAATAAATAAAAAAATCAGTGATTATATCGAGTAAAAAAAAAAAAAACAATCTGATCCACCAGCTGAAGCCCACAAAGATGAGTGATGCTCTCAACACTGACCCAGTAAGGAGCAGAAACTGGTGACATGATGCCTCTGGTTATGCCATTTTTAGCTAATACAACTTGATAAATCATTTCCTGGCTTGCAGTGATAATAAATTACTGATCTGGTCACATTAAATAACTACTTTTAACCAAAATCCAAAATAAACTTTATTATAGCCTCACTGCATCTAAATTCATGCTGACATAATTCCTGCTCAAAGAGTTCATTTTGCCTTAGACAAGAGAATTAAGCCTTGACTGATTTATTATTATTGCTTGTTTATTATTGTTGTTGATTTTTAGTTTGATTATTTTTGTAATAAAACTTAAAAGACAACTTTATTCGGATGATTATTCATTTGTTCTGGTATAGAACTCCCTGTAATAACATATTCACCCTTTACTAATCAGAATCAGTCACTGAAGTACTTTGTAGAATATATTGATTAAGTTGTTGTTGGTCAGTAAACTGACCAGTGGGTGCCAAACTTTAATGAATGAAAAATAAATAAAACAAATGTAGTGGGGCTGAGATGGAAAAGGTGTCATCCTTCTTCCTCCATCTCACCCTTCGTTATGGCTACAAGCTTCTACCCCGAGGTTGTTAGACTCATGAACCCCTAGTCTGAATTATCACTGTGAAAACAAATCACTGTAATACCATTTGGTTATGTGCTGCTGATCTCATGCTGCTGATCTATTTCATGTTGCTGTGTTCACTCGTCCTCATCTGCTCACACAGACTCATGTTCGTGCTGCTATTGTTTGGCGCATTGTTTCGTACTAGTAGTGCTTAGTGTATTTTTAGTTTAGTGTATTTCTTATTTCATGTCTCGGATCTTTTTTTACTGTTTTTCTTTACAATTTGTATTTTTGTTGGATGTAACTGGGACCCTGTTTATAGTTTCGTTCCACCTTATGTACCACATGTGATGTGAATGACACACATTGACCTTGAGAACTGAAAGAACAAATTATCCTTCATAGCATCCTCAGTAAAATTATTAGCCCCCCCTTATGCCGGGTACCGACCGGACTCGTTTCGGGCGGCGGAAGCGGCCGGTTTACATTGAAAGTCTATATGGAGGGGCGTCGAGGCACGGCGTATCGCGAAGCGGCGCGCTTTGAGTGTTTGAAGCGGCGCTTCAGCACGCGGCAGTTCCTTTCCGCGCACGCGCATGTCCAAAGCAACCTAGGCGTTGAGCAGCGTTGAGCCGCCAAAGATCGACAAAGTTGATATTTTGCGGCTCGACGTTGCTCAGCAACCAATCGGGAGAGCCTCTGCTATGTGATGACACAACGACAACGGGACTTTTTTTGGACTTTTTAAACTTACCCCATCGAGCCTCCATGAATTGGAACCAGACTCCGGTAAGAAACTTGGAATTTTTACAGTTGCTGCTGTCCGCTCCAGCGTACGATCACCCCAAACAAAAAAAACGTTTTAATCTCAACAAAGACTGTCGGAGCTGCAGTTCGGCTCGTAGAAAACCCACTCAAGTACTAACGAGGCTCACGTGCTGCTGATTTTATCTGCCAGCAGCATGAAACACAACAACTCTACCCGGAAAACGAGCTAGACCCCCTCCTCTGCCTCCCCCTAGTGCGCGTCATCAGACGCGTCTTCAGTGGCTTTGTGTGAACGTGACAAGCGGCCAAAAGGGGGCGGCAGGAGCGTTCTGACAAGTTTGGTGGGTACCCGGCATTAGCACCTGCAGAAAAATATCTCTGGAGCCGCCACTGGCAGAACGTCAACAACACAAAAAACAAACATTGTTTTGGACCGATTCACAGATTAAATAAGAAAATTTTTGATAACTGAATAGTAACTGTCCAGTTTAAAGATTCATTTTTTCGTCCATGCAATTTTTCAGCGTCTAACTTGTTTTGCCTGCTAGTGACCATCTGCCTTTGACCAGTAGGTATCTCAAAGCTACTTTCTATTGTGTATAAGAAAGAACAGCCTGAGTGACATCACATGCAGTAACATCCAAACTGTAGTACTTTGCAAAAGTGTTTAATGAGCTCCAGTTCGCAGCAGCGCCAATGTCTGCAACTGGCCCACCCTTGAACAATGACCAGGAAGTGGCCAAGCCCCTAGTTGAGTGAGCATGCACTCCAGGGGACACTTGTTGACCTTTGCTACTGTACGCCCTTTTAATGGCTTCCGTCACCCAATGTGAGAGGCGCTGTCTTGATAGGGCCTTTCCTGTAGCAGGTACGGCAAAGCAGACGAACAGTTGGTTTGTTTCCCTCCATTCGGCTGTTCTCTGTATGTAAGTGCATAAAGCTCTCACAGGGCAGAGAGCCTTTAGTCTCTCCTGTTCCTGAGTAAGGACAGGGGCAGGTGGGAAGGAGGAGAGGTCAAAGTCTAGACTCCTATGGTTGAAGGTCAAGACCTTGGGAGTATAAGCGGGATTAGGCCTCAGGGTGACCTTTGACCCGTCAGGGGCGAATATGGTACATAACGGATGTACAGATAGAGCGTGGAGGTCACCCACGCGTTTCGCCGAGCAAAGAGCCAGGAGAAGAGCAGTTTTATAAGATAGAAGATCTATCTTAATCTCGCTCAGAGGCTCGAATGGTGGGTCGCAAAGAGCTCCCAAGACCAGGCCAAGATCCCAACCACATTGTGTGATGTGCCCCCTGGTGGACAATGACTGTAATAGCAAGGGTGTTGTCACCTTTTTCATTTGGTAACATTTATTTTTGCACATGTAGGAGCCAGAAGTGCAGAAAACAGAAGACAAGTGACGTGTTTGTTTTATTGTCTTCTGCAGGTATGTGAAATTGTTGTTTTTGTTCATGTAAATGACTGTTATCTTTTTATTGTTCTAAACTGCCCAGTAGATGGCATTATTGTTCTTTTATTGCACTGTTTTTAACTATGTATTTAGAAAATGTTATGTTTTGCTACTCTAAAAGAAAAATATGAATTTTCTGCTTTGTAAACCTCCTAAATGAAGTATAACTGTTATATTGTGAGGCTCACTTTGCTGCAGAGCACTGTGGAGGAGCCAGAAGTGCAGAAAACAGAAGACAAGTGACATGTTTGTTTTATTGTCTTCTGCAGGAGAGCAAATAAACATTGGAGAAACAGTATTTTGATGTGCTATTGTGTGTCCAAAAACAAGCATCGTCACATCAGCAAAACCATAATTCATACATGTGGCGCACCTGATTATAAGGCTCACTGATTTTTGAGAAAATTAAAGGATTTTAAGTGCGCCTTATAATGTGAAAAATACGGTAAACCACTCAGGACCATTGGGGCTTCTTCCAGAGTTACATCAGTAGAGAAGCATCAGCTGCTAGCTCTGCATCTGTACAACCTCTGCAGAGGTCGTGCGTCTCAGAAGCTGAAAAGTGTCACCTCTAGGAATCATCTGGATTGTTTCTCAGGGTGACGTCGTCAGAGAACATACCTGAATTTTTTGTTCAAGTCACAAAGTTCTGTTCCTGCAGTGGTTGCAACGTCGCCGGTTAGTTTCAGTCCAAACTCTGAAGCGATTATCCGAAGATGTTGTTGGGTCATAATTTGCGTGTTTGACTGAGGAGGGGGACATTGTTCATGAACTGCATGAGGGCCTGTGGTTGTGTAATGAGCAGACGGTGGCTCTGGACCCCCTCCGTCCCTTTGTCATGGCCGTTACCCCAGATGACCCAGGTCTCGGTTTGTGACGGGAAAGATGCGGGACAGCGGGGACACCAGAGGACATCTGAGTCTCCACAATGTTGCCCCTTTGTGCAGCCGTCCTGATGACCCCCCACCTTCTCACACTCTTCCCTCTCCCCATTTAAATATTTTATTATTTCTTTCAGTCAGCGCCCGTATGATTGTTTTCTTGGTTCTTTCATCTTCTTTAAAAAAAAAATCTAACTCTGCACTGTGCTATTTTTAGCCATTCGTGAATCAAAAGGTTCAGTTTATTTAGAAGATTAATGTTTAACTTTTAAACTTTTCTATATATATAACATTGTATATAGTGCAGTATTTTGCTCGTAGAATCTCCATGAGGTCTCTTCACCTCTTTCATTTAGCTTTATTTTGTGTGTGTGTGTGTGTGTGCGTTTTAATTTTTAGCTATCATTCTACAAACTTTTAGCTTTTTGTTAACGTTTTGCTATTCTGTTACTTCTAGCTTTGACCTAGAATTATACTTTAATTTATTTTTTCTTCTCAACTTTTGGAGCCAAGATGGTCTAGTGGCAGGGCTTTTGACTACGGATCCGAAGGTCGCGGGTTCGCGCCCCGGCCACTACCCAGCTTGGGGTGTCTATGAGTGCACACCTATTTCTCCAGCTCCCCGGGCGCTTTCGGGCTGCTCACTGCACCACCTGGTAGGTGGTTGGGTTAAATGCAGAGACGAATTTCGTCTGTGTATGGGAACATACGCAGATGACAGGAATAGACATTATTATTATTATTATTATCTTCTTTGGTGTCTTTATTTGTTGTTAACTAGCCATTCGCTTTTTTTTTTTTTCAGCTAGCACTTTTTCTCTCACATCATTTTGTTGCTTTTAGCTGACCTTTTGCTAATTAGAGCAAGCATTTTTCTGCTTTTAGCTTGTAGCTAGCTGTTTCTCCTAGCTTTGTCGACTCAGCCCTCCATATTTTCACAAAATACGTAATTTCACTGGTTTGTTTAGATAATTTCTAATTGCTGATTGGAGTTTGGGCCCTCGTTTCATTTTATAGTTGAGCTTTTCTTTTATGGAAAAAAAAAACGGGTCATGGTGATGAGCAACTCCTTTTTGAAAAGCACTGAAGGAAAGTCTGGATATCAGACTCAAAAGGAATAAAGAGGAAGAAGAAACCTGTGTCCATCTGTACAAGACCCTCAGACAGACCCGTCAGACCCTCCTGTCCTGACGTATCCTTGCATCTTTATGCTGACGACACTGTTGTTTATTGTGGAACTAGTTGCTAAGGTTTTCCAGCTTCAACAGTCTGAATTTGACATCAGTCAGTCAGACTTATTCCATCAATCACCTCAAAAATGCAAAAAAACGCCTAAAAAACATACCCAAATTAAATTAGAAGCTGTTCTTGAACCCTTTGGAGTACAAGCAAAAGCTTGGTGTCTTTGTAAAGATAACACTTTGAATTGTTTGTTTCAGCAGTCAAATTTGTTGTATATGTTATTATTTTGTATTTATTTAAGTGATCAAGCTTCTTTTTTTTGCCTCGCCTGAAAATGTTTATATTTGTCAAGCACATGCAGACTGACACAAGAAGATATGGACTGGAAATTGATATGAGCCTAAAGAGTGAAGTCTTTACTATGACAGGGTCAAATTTGAAGTCAATAGCATAAAAATTGAGAATTTTGTGCCTGTTTATTTATGTGCATGTTCAGGCGGACCTCAAACCTATCCAAAGCAATCCAAACTTTGCCAAATGTGTAACACCAGCTTCAAAAGTATGTAACTTCTGAATACTTCAACATACATACTTCAACATTCAACATTCAACATACTTCAACATACTGTTTATTCCCACTATATTAGGCTTAGTGTATTACTAGTTGATGTTTTTCTTAGTTAATTCTAGATGTTATTACTGTTTTTCTCTTGCATTTGTTGTTGGATGTAACTGGGACCCCGTGTACATAATCTTGTTTTCATCACATGTACCACATGCGGTGCAAATGACAATAAAGACTCTCTGACTCTGACTCTGATACAGACTTCAGGGCTCTATTGAAAGCTTACATCAAGGGGAACCCTGTTCCATCCTATATTTACTCTCAAACTGATTGAAATAACTGTAAAAGATGAAAAACAGAGTAAAATGTTCTTTTTGTTAGTGTGCATAAAAAAGGCTCCTCAAGAAGTAATTTAGGTAAACAAATCTTTATATATTGTAAAAAATAAACAATAAAAAACACACTCACTGCAAACTATTTACATTTTGGCCTTCTCTCCTACCTCCTCTCCTGCTGTTCTCTCACATCTCCACAGCTTCGTCTCCACAGCTAGAAGTATCATCACTGGAATCCTTCTGTCCTCCTTGATCCCTTCTAGGTAGACACTCCGTGTCTGAACCAGTTTGCCTGAAGTGAAAAAGAAAAATATTGATTATGTTGAAGACAGACAGACAGACACAAAAGAAAGAAATACATGTCAGGGCGCTCGTAAGTCAGGGACTACCTGTACAGAAATAAACAGGATGGGACGGACGAAAACTCTTACTTCTTTATTCTATAACAGCAGTATAAAACAGCAGTATAAAATAGCAGTATAAAATAGTTTTCACTTACTGCTCAAGTAATGCATCATCTTCCCCCATCGATAACAGCAGCTTCGATCAGAATCATCTCAAAGACGCCTCAAGCAAGGAGTTGTTTGGACATGCCCTGGTCACTAACCTCCTTGTAACCAGTTCCAGAGCCTCTTCTGTGGTGCATTTTATTTTTTAGGGCATTTAGCCATTGCGACACGGTGAAAAAAGTCCGGAAAAGCAATCATAGAAGTCTGTACATAAAAGTTATCCATTTTACGCACAAAGGTGCACGTGTTACGCACGATCTGTGATTCTCTTACGCAGTGAAATTTAAACCTCCCTCTAACACCCACCCCCTCATGCCACATATCTCCACGACGGGATTTTCATTGGCTATACGTCTGTCGCGTCAGAATCAGCGTCTGATATGATTGGCCACAGCCCCACGTGGGAAAGTAGGCATTGGGTGATTTTTACTTTGTCACTGTCGGTGGATTTGATTGGCTCTAAAGACTGAATAGTTTCACTCAGTTGGTCAAAATTGGTGTCAATCAAAAGCAGAGACCTTATAAAAGAGTTTTAAGACGCCAGAACTTACAAATCGTCCGTATTTGGGAAATGACGAAGCTCTTTATGCAAATTTATGTCACGCGGGCCCGCTGTACTCCTTGGTCAGTTGGTTATCATTATCTACACTCAGGCTCTCACACTGGTTCATCTTCATCTATAAATCCCTCCTTGGTCTACTACCTTTTTATATCTCCTCCTACGTGTTACGTCATCAATGGAGTTACAATATGTGCTCTCAGAACATCATTACCTGCAGCGTCCCCTCAGTGCAGACTTAACGTGGCTTAAAAAAAGGTATTTTCTTACTCTGCTCCTGTAATCTGGAACACCTTGCAACAAGAACGGAAGCTGTCCACCTTCATTTCCTTAAGGGATTTTAAACATTTGATAATGTCAATAGAAACATAAAATAAAATATGTTCCTGTTTTTAGTATTTTACCTTATTTTATATGGCACCTTGATTTCATTGTTAAGACTACAGTACTTTTGTTTTAATTACATTTTATTGTTTTTTTTAATTGTCTGTATTTCATATGTTGCCAGTCTAAATCAGGTCTCTCTTGTAGATGAATCCTCGTGACTCAGTGAGACTAACCTGTTTAAATAAAGGTTGAATGAATGGAAAAAACGACACATTCTGTCCCACAGTGTTTTACACAGGCAGGAAATAACAGAGAAAGCGCTGAAACTGAATATGGAAAAAGACAAATGAAACGTGAACCAGAGCTGTTAGCCCTGACACAAAACGGAGGATGGAGAAACTGTAACAAAGACACAACAACCGCTTTATGTCGGAGACAAAACACAAACTGCAGTTTCATGTGTCTCTGGTTCAGTTATTGTCTGTGATTTGTATCAGTCTGCTAAATATGTTCAAAATAATAATAAAAGGAAAGCAACAATCTACCACAGATGATGGCGCTCTTCGCTTCTAATGGACACCCAACAGATCCTTCCATCCATCCATTATCTTTACCCGCGTCTTCCTTTTTGGGTTGCATCGTCAGAAGTAGGGTACACCCTGGACAGGTTTTGAGTGCGTCACAGATCCTGCATCCAGTTTATTTCATTTGACTCCCAAGGCAGTCTGCCGCTACCGGTGTATGAATGTGTGTATGAATGGGTGGATGGTTGGTACTGTGAAGCGCTTTGGGGCCCCTCAAAAGGGGGCTGGAAAAAGCTATATAAGTAAGCTCCATTTACCATTCATGACCTCAGTTGAGGGTTGAATTGTAGATGGACAGGTTCACAGTGATGGACTCCTGTCTGCAGATGAGGCCCTGATCTGTCGGTCCAGGCCTTTGTGAACTCCTCCAACTAAGGCAAAGACTCATCCCCAACTCGGTTGGTGTTCCACCTTTCTCCAGTTGTGCTTTCCAGGCCCTGTCCACACAGGAGTGGAGTTTAATGAAATCACAAAGGTTTGTTTCATTGTTTCAACTTTGTGCCCGTCTGCAAATGGCATTTTTGGGATACCTTTAATGCTTCTTTGAAAACCTGGTTCCAGAGTGAGGAATTCCTTAAACATTTCTTCTTCTTCTCCTTCTTCATCAGTCCAGAGGTCACGAGTGTCCTTTTTGCAGTTTGTCAGAGAGTGTTTTTCACGTTTTTATGGATTGTGTACAACTGTTTATTCTTTTTAACCTAATGACAAGGATTTTTTAAATTTTTTGACACCGTTTTTACCAAATCTGTTTTTATTAATTGTGTACATTACAGCAAAGCCACTAAGTATAAATCCAACATTTTGAACTTCTTAGTTGCCGAAGCAAAAAAGTCAATTTATTTATCTCGTAGAGACAGACTGCAGACTGGATCTCAACTTGATGCAGTGGCTCTGTGGAAGTGCAACATCAGGGCCAGACTGGCTTTGGAGTTTTCCTTCCACAGAGACACTGGAAACTTGGAACATTTTGTAAAACTGTGGGGCTTTAAAAATGTTTTATGTACCACTGTTTCTGACAAAGGAGAACTAAAATACAACAACCTCCTTATGTGAGTACTGTAAAAAAAAAACCATAAAACTTAACATGGTCATGTTAACATTGTTTTATTAACTTATTGTATAAATAAAGTTTTGTTAAAAATCAAAAAAATCTTCATATTCTTCTTCTTCTGGCTTTTCCCACTTCAGGGATCATGACAGTGAGTCATCCTCCTCCATCCCTGTCCTCTGCATTCTCTGTCCTCACTCCAACCACTTCCATGTCCTCTCTAATGCTGGGTACCCACTGCACCGGTGTCGGGCGGCTGAAGCGGCCGGTTTACATTCAAAGTCTATGGGGAGACGCGTGGAGTCGCGGCGAACCGTGAAGCGGCGCGTTTTTAGTGATTGAAGCGGCGCGACGGCACGCTGCAGTTCCTTTCCACCCACGCGCGCGTCCAAAGCAACCTACGCGTCGAGCCGCCAACGCCATAAAATTTGATCTCTGGTGGCTCGATGCGTCCAGCAAACAGTCGGGAGAGCCTCTGCTATGCGACAACGGGACTTTTTTTGACTTTTTAAACTTACCCAACAAGCCTCCATGAATTGGAACCAAACTCCGGTAAGAAACGTGGCATTTTAACCAGTTACAGCTGTCCACTCCAGCGTTTGATCACCCCAAAAATAAAAAAACGTTTTAATCTCACCAAAGACTGTCGGAGCTGCAGTAAACAACTGACCCGGAAAACAAGCTAGACCCCCTCCCCTCTGCTTCCCCCTAGTGCGCGTCATCAGACGGTCTTCAGTGGCTGTGGGGACGTGACAAGCGGCCAAAAGGGGGCGGCAGGAGCGTTCTGACAAGTTTGGTGGGGACCAGCCGCTCCTGCCGCCCCCTGTTGTCCGCTTGTCACGTCCCCACAGCCACTGAAGACCGTCTGATGACGCGCACTAGGGGGAAGCAGAGGGGAGGGGGTCTAGCTTGTTTTCCGGGTCAGTTGTTTACTGCAGCTCCGACTACTGCAGCTCCGACAGTCTTTGGTGAGATTAAAACGTTTTTTTTTTATGTTTGGGGTGATCAAACGCTGGAGTGGACAGCTGTAACTGGTTAAAATGCCACGTTTCTTACCGGAGTTTGGTTCCAATTCATGGAGGCTCGTTGGGTAAGTTTAAAAAGTAAAAAAAAAAGTCCCGTTGTCGCATAGCAGAGGCTCTCCCGACTGTTTGCTGGACGCGTCGAGCCACCAGAGATCGAATTTTATGGCGTTGGCGGCTCGACGCGTAGGTTGCTTTGGACGCGCGCGTGCGTGGAAAGGAACTGCAGCGTGCCGTCGCGCCGCTTCAATCACTAAAAATGCACCACTTCACGGTTCGCCACGACTCCACGTGTCTCCCAGTAGACTTTGAATGTAAACCGGCCGCTTCAGCCGCCCGACACCGGTGCAGTGGGTACCAAGCATGACTGATCCATAGATCTCCTCTGTCTTTTTCTAACATCCTTCTACCAATATACCCACTGTCCTTTCTAACTTTCAGGCCGTTTACACGGCGCGTATTTTGAGTGAAACCGCTCCTTTCTCTCTGCGGTTCTGCTGATCGTTTACACAACACCACTGGCCCCCCTCTTTGAATCCGAAGGTTTCTGAAATCACCCTTCAGAGTGGAGGTTTTTTGCTTATGTTGATAACATAAACATCTCCTGCTGAGCTTTTGTTTGAGCCACAAGCGCGCGTGCATGCGCGCGCGGACAGCCGGCATTTCTAACAACAACAGTTGCGGTGGACTGGACACGCACTGCTTTTTGAACTACAGCTGATGGAAT
Source organism: Garcialebias charrua (assembly GCA_038048925.1). Classification (NCBI taxonomy): domain Eukaryota; kingdom Metazoa; phylum Chordata; class Actinopteri; order Cyprinodontiformes; family Rivulidae; genus Garcialebias; species Garcialebias charrua. Next base: position 39,397 of record JBBPBX010007920.1, on the reverse strand, counting down.
ATATTTTGAGTCTCATATTTAATTAATCTACACCTGAATTACCTGCATCTGTGTTGGAAGAGACATAAGCCCCTTTCATAAGACAGCTCAGTCCGGGCCTGATGCGTGTTCAGTCCTCCAACGAGCATTCAGAAAAAACACGAAGACGGATTGGCGAGTAAATTTTACTCGCCTCTGATGCGCCCCTGATCCGCCCCTGATCCACGAGCAGAGGTAGTATCAGACCCGGATCTGTCAACTTGTGAAAGGTGTGGTGGTGCTGCGGCTTCAAACTGATTTGAATAATGACGTACTCTCCCACGTCCTCTCCCGGCGCCCACTGTTGCGCTCTATTTAAATGTGTAAACAAGAACATGACATTTGTATTTTGCTTGCGCATCATTCGCTATTCTCCACCGAATCTTTTTCTTTTTTTATTGATCTTCACGGAAATGGCTAATTGGGGTGATGCCGAGACCCGTGTACTCCTGTCTCTGTGCGCAGAGGAGGAAATTAATAAGGGACTTACCGGTACAGTGAAGGATGGGGCCCTTCTGGAGCGAATTGCTGTACTGATGCGAGAGCAACAAAAAAAAAGCATTCGGATAAGCACAACGATGTTCGCTAGCGTCGCCATGTTTGTTTACAAACACCTCTGTGGTCCCACTTTAAACACGCAGGCACCACGTCCTCTGAGCTGCAGATTTTCACCACGCCTCTTTTCAACCCGCGCTGCAAATCGTTTTGTGAATGCTCCATTGAGGGCGGGCCATGGCCGGATTCAACTTTGTTTTATGAATGACCCAGGGAGGATTAAAGCCGGACTGGTCTGTGCGGCAATTGCGCGGATTTGACTTATGAAAGGGGCTACAGTCTGATCCAGTTCTGATATATGGAGTTAATAAGTTAACTTAGGTTCGGGAGCAAGGCCACGCCCAAATCACCTCCAATTATCCCACGCAACCTACTTATACCTCGCTCACCTATTCATCTCATCTCAGTTCGTTACGTTTTGTCAACGGCGCTTCTACTCACCATGGACGAAGCTTCTTCTTTCGTCCTCCACTCTGTTTCCGAGGGTCTCTTCGGAGTTCCATCCGCCGTTGACGAGTCCCCTCCTGCTGTTGCCAGTCGGGCTCCAGGCTCCGTTTTCGCGACTCAGCTAAGTATTTTCAATCCTCGGACTCGGTCCCTAACTATTTCATTTACTGTTTCTCACCCTTCCGGGGTCTCTCCGCCACTCGCATCTATTTCTTGTTTCTGGTCGGCCCGAGGCGTTTAGTCGACATGCTCGTTTTCCTGGTCCTCGGCGTCGCTCACCGGCTCTCAGTACGACCGCTTCTCTGCGTTCCTCTTCCAGTGTTATTCCAACACGCCAGGTTCTCGAGCCGTGTACCGTTGCCAGCTTTCGGCGCTCTCTCCGCTGCATGGGTATCCCTTTCAGCAGTTCTGACAATGGATTGAGACTCTTTCAGCTCCTTTCCTCCTCGGCGCCTCGACTGACACCAACTTTATCGTCATCTGAACTACCCGCGGCGGCCACAACTATGTTCCAGCTTCCGCTTCCGCTTCCAATCTGTGTTGCCAGGTCTCGCGACGAAAACAAGCGACCAGCCCAAACCAAGCCCAACTGGCTGCCCACCCAATTGTGTACACCGACGGCCAGTTTTTGTCAGTATATGCGTTTTTTGGGCATTACTGTACATATAACCAGCAACGTTTTGCTAGCTTAACACTTTGAAGAACTTATCCACTCTAAAAATAAATGATAAAATACATTAGAATTGATATCAATAAACCATAACTGATAAAATAAAAATAAATTACATTTTGCATACTTACACAACTTAATCCCATGAAACCGCTTGGAATCGTTTGCAGAGTGTTGACAACGTTGGACATTGACAACAGAATCTGAAGGATGCGTACAAATAAAAATAAATACAAAAAAACTAAGATAAATAGAATAAAAACTGTATGGTAATCTCATAGTTGAGCTAAGTCAACATACTACTTTCTTTAATCTCTATCCTGAATCATGCTTTAAGTGTGCGCTCTGTCTCCCATTCTTTATTATATTTTCCCGTATTTCTCATATTTATTGTAGCTAATTTTAGCGTGGTCTTGTCACTCTAGACAAAGAATAAAGTGCTAAGATTAACAAGCCCAAGCAAGCGGCTTAGCATTCCAAACAAGCCCAAGACACCACAACGATCGACTCGCCAAATTTATGTGCATCTGTAGAAAATAACAAGCTCACATTTGCTTAAAGCAGACTTGGCTGCTATTCTTCCAACGTCTACCGTGACGTCATTCCGTCATCGACTGTAGGACTTCCCGTCATGGCGACAGCTCCCCCAGTGGGAGCCGGGTCACATTACTGCCTGTACCCGTAACCTCTTTATCAGTACTTTCTCAGCTTTTTCCAACGTCTTTCGGTCCCGCCTTTGCAGGCTCTACGTAATCACCACCAAACCCTCCATCATCATTCTCTTCTTCCTATCATTCCAATCCGGTTTAGACTTCTTTTCCATTGCCCACGGCTTCGGCTCGGACATCTGCTCCGAGCGACCGCAGGGCCTTCCATCGTGGCGGCAGCCCCCTTCTGTGGGTGCCAAGTCACCAGGGGCGTAACTTTAGGTCTAACATTGGGGGGGTTGTGATTAACAATAAACACGAAAAAATTGTACACTATACGCTTCGGTGTTTAATACGCGTCATCTCCACGCGACGCGTCAGCTTTGTCCTGATCAAGATGGCGGCGACAGGACCCAGCTAGTACGAAGAACTTCACAAAGAAACACGGTAAAAACAATTATTTCTTTGCGAGAAAAAATATATTACTAAGCTGACTTTATAGAAGACGTGTTCTTGAGTTTAACGAAATGTTCAAATCAGCTGGATTTTAAAAAAAAAAGTTCGCTGACTTTTATGCAGGCGCCAGGCGGGTCAAACCGGACGCTTTCTTTCTTTAAATTTAGCTAAATAAACGCTTAAAAATATACAGTATTTCTTCGCTGACTTATGGGTGATAGTAGACGTACTCCTGAGTTTAACGAAATGTTCAAATCAGCTGGATTTAAAAAAAAAAAAGTTCGCTGATTTTTATGCAGGCGCCAGGCGGGTCAAACCGGAGCTTTCTTTCTTTAAATTTAGCTAAATAAACGCTTAAAAATATACAGTATTTCTTCGCTGACTTATGGGTGATAGTAGACGTACTCCTGAGTTTAACGAAATGTTCAAATCAGCTGGATTTAAAAAAAAAAAAGTTCGCTGATTTTTATGCAGGCGCCAGGCGGGTCAAACCGGAGCTTTCTTTCTTTAAATTTAGTTAAATAAACGCTTAAAAAATATATTTCTTACCTCACTACAGCAGACGGGCTCCTGAGCTGAACCAAATGTGAAATCAGCTGGATTTAAAAATCCGCGGTGTGGTTTATGAGTGGTATCTTGCAAACAAAAACAGCTACCTGTTCATCCATAGCAGGGAGCGGGCAGCCAGAGTAATCAGTCCGACCAAAGGAGGCCTTTTTCGGACACATGCATGTAGAAACTTCTGGGCAACTTCATGAGCAGCTCCGTGACTCACGTGACTTCCTGTAGCCGGTGGGATGGGTGATACCAAATTATTTGCAGGGGAGGGGGTCAGTCCTCAGGGAGTTTGCTTAAAAACATGCAGCAATTTTACTAAAAAATTTGAATGAATAAAGAAAATCAATTATTGATGTAAGATATGTATAACGAAATGATGTCATTTTATTGGGGGGGTTGAAATGACCGGATCAAATTATTGGGGGGGTCAAAAAAAAACCATCCCCCGTGTAAATTACGCCTGTGCAAGTCACATTACCACCTGTACCGCAACCTCTTTATCTGTACTTCCCCTGCTTTCTCCAACGTCTTTCGGTCCCGGCCATCGCAGGCTTCGCAGCGTCACCATCCGTCCCTCCATCTACACTCCCTTCTTCCCATCTTTCCAATCTGGTTTCAGCTGCTTTTCAACCGCTCGCGGCTTCGCCTCGGACACCTGCTCCAGGATCCCGCAGGACCTTCCGTCATGGCGACTGCTCCCCCCAGTGGGAGCCAGGTCACATTGCCGGTCGTACCCGCAACTTCTTTATCGGAATTTCCCCAGCTGCTCTACCCCCTCCATTCTTTCCATGCCTCCTTTCTCATTGGCTCCCCGTGCAGGGGTCTTCGCATCACACGCCCTTTCGCACTCTCCTTCGGCGACCTCCGTTCGCTCCATTCGTCCCTCCTTCCTCCCGTCCCCTCATCCTTTCACCCCTATTTCCTTCCTTCATCCTTACATCCCTCACCCCTCCATCCCTTCATCCCTACTTCCCCTCGTCCCTACATCCCTCACCCCTTCATCCCTCCATCCTTACGTCCCTCACCCCTCCATCCTTCATCCCTACTTCCCCTCATCCCTACGTCTCTTTCCTTCATCCCCACATCCCTTCATCCCCTCCTCCCTTCTCTCATACTTCCTCCTTCATCCCATCATCCCTTCCTCCCTACAACCCCTCATCCCTCATCCGTCCATCATCTTCACTGCACTTTCACGCGGCCTCAGCTGACACAAAGTGCTGAACGTCATCACTAGTTGTCATCATCCTCTTCATCATGGTGATTTCACACAGCCTCAGCTTACCTATGTGCTGACCATCGTCATCCTCGTCGTCACGGTGCTTTCACGCAGCCGCAGCCGTAACAACGTGCTGACCCTCTTCATCTTCCTCTTCATCACAGTGCTTGTCGCAGCCACAGCTGTACCAAAGTGCTGACCATCGTCATCATCTTCATCATCATTATCTTCAAGGCGCTTTCACACGGCCACGGCTATATCGGCATGCTGTCAGTCATCATCATCCTCATCATCGCTGTGCTCTCCCGCGGCCGCTGCATCACGACGTGTTGACCAGCCCAACACAAGCAATCAGATCTTCATCCCCTCATCCCTTCCTCCCTACAGCCCCTCTTCCCTCATCCATTCATCATCTTCTGGGCACTTCACACGGCCTCGGCTGACACGAAGTGCTGAACTTTGTCGATCGTCCTCATCGTCCTCGTCTTAGTGCTTTCACACAGCCTCAGCCGTACCATGTGCTGACAGTCATCATCATCCTCATCATCTCGGTGCTCTCACGCAACCGCTGCGTCGCAAAGTGTTGACCTGCCCAACACAGGCAATCCGATCTTCATCCCTTCCTCCCTACGGCCCCTCATCCCTCGTCCCTCATCCTTTCATCATTTTCTGAGCGCTTGACACGGCCTCGGCTGACACGAGGTGCTGTACATTGTCAATCGTCATCCTCAGCGTTTTGGTGCTTTCACACGGCCGCTGCCGTACCTATGTGCTGACCATTCATCATCATCCTCGTCATCTCTGTGCTTTCACGCAGCCACTGCTGTGACAAGTTGCTGACCGTCGTCGTCATTGTCTTCGAAGCGCTTTCACTCAGCCACAGCTGTACCGACGTGCTGTCCATCATCTTCGTTATCTCCATAGCGCTTTCGCACGGCCACGGCTGTAACGAAGTGCTGACCGTCTTCATCATTATCTTCAAAGCGCTTTCACACAGCCACAGCTGTTACGTAGTGTTGACGATCATCATCGTCTTCAGAGCGCTTTCACGCAGCCACTGCTGTAACGAAGTGCTGACCTTCATCATCTTTATCTTTGAGGCGCTTTCACCCAGCCACAGCTGTTACGAAGTGCTGACCGTCATCATCTTCCTCTTCATCAGTGTTCTCATGCAGCCGCGGCGTCGCAAAGTGTTGACCGTCGTCTTTATCGTCTTCTTCTGCTTTGTCATCGTCGACTTCTTCGTCATTTTCATAGTCATCGTCTTCATCATCGTCGTCATCCTTTGTCCTTTCGGCTTAGCTCCTCGCTCCCCGTCCGCTTCTTATCACAGCGGAACAGTTTCTCACGCTCTCCACGTAGTTTGCCATCTTCTGTAGTTCATCTCTCGACATCGTATCCCTCCGTCTGTTCGTTACCTATTCTCGCTCCACCCTCTGAATCCGTATTTCTACCACCCGGACTTGCTTGTCCAACATGGAATTCCTTTCCAGCTCACAAGCGTCTCAGTTCCGTTTTACTCCGGTTTCTTGTGGGGTTCCTCGTCCTTGCAATCCTTTGGGGGCTTGAATGGTCGAAATCATCCACACTGATAACATTACAGTCGTGGACATGATTAACAAGGGCCGTTCTCACTCTCTAGTTATCCTGCAGTTTATTCGCAAATTAACTCTCTCAGCCCAACATCAGTTCTTGCTCCGAGCCTACTTGGCATACATCCGCAACAACCTCAGTGACTTATTCCAAGCTCACACATGTCCTTGTTTTATTAATCCAGCGACTTTTGGGGTTCATCGTCGGGCTCGGGAAGGAAAACAAGTGAACTGTTCCCGAAGGCCAAACCCCACGCAAGAGTCTTCTCATCCCAAGCCCTTCAGCACTCTCCTCGGACAACATCCTTCAGCTCCACTCATCCCTTCATCCCCACATCCCTACTTCCATATTCCCTTCATCTACTCATCCATACTTCCATCCTCTCCTACATTCATTCATCCCCTCATCCCTCCATCCCTACTTCCACATTCCCTTCATCTACTAATCCCTACTTTCATCCTCTCCTACATTCATTCATCCCTTCATCCCTCCATCCCTTCCTATCATCGCTACTTCCATATTCCCTTCATCTACTCATCCCTACATTCATCCTCTCCTACATTCATTCATTCATCCCCTCATCCCTCCATCCCTACATCCCTTCCAATCATCCCTACTTCCATCTTCCCTTCATCTACTCATCCCTACTTCTCTCCTACATTCATTCATCCCTTCATCCCCTCATCCCTCCATCCCTTCCTATCATCTTTACTACATCCCCTTTCTTCCCTCAACCCTACAACCCCTCATCCCTTCATCCCTCATCTTTTCATCAATAAAAAAACTTAAACTTGTGTTTTGTGGCGTGGTTCCTTGCTAATGAAAACTGTTTATAGAACGAGGCAGGCAGATATTTCACATGACATGCTGCACTATAACATACTAAATGTGCTAAATAATAACAGTTTAACTGTTATAAATTCCCCAGTATCTATGCATTGTTTTTGTTCAGGCATATTGTTAGACAGCTAATACGTATTTTTTACATTAGACAGCTAATTCGTATTTTTACGTCAGGCATCTTATTAGACAGCTAAGGGGTCCTTGGGGATAAATACTGTAGAGCTGAGAAAGCCGTTGGTTTTATAGCCGTTAGTGTTTTCTATCGTTGATGCCTGTCTGCGTTTGTGACAAAGGTGAGCTTAATGCACTTTAATGAGCGCTAATTTCTTCTTTTCATATATAAATGGGGTGGCGATTTTGGCGCAAATATGAGACAGCCCAAAGAAATGTTTATTTCATGTTTAAGGTTCTGTCTTGTTGTAATATTAAGGGTAAGCTAAGCTATTTGTTAGCATGTTCTCATTTTAGCCGTTTTCTGTTATTTCAGATACCAGACAGACAGAAAAAGGGACAGTTAATGCCAGTTACTTTCAGTTAGGAAGAATTTACAGCTCAGAAAAGGAAACTGCATGCTGTAAACGAACTGGTCAGTTAATTAAACTCCCAAAAAACACCATCTTGCTGTGTCAGGACTCACTCTCTGATCGGAGTGTCTGTGTGGATGAAGTGCTCCAGCTAAACTCCTCAAAAATCAACATACAGTCCTAACTCTCCATAACATTTGGTCCTTCTGAGCCGGATTACTTCACTCATATCAGCAAAATGGACACATCAAGATTAACAGAACGGCCACGACAGCTACCAGCTCACCTCCAGGACTACCAAGTTCCTCAGTCACTAATGTCTTATGCTGCCCCTCATCAGGATGACAATCTAAGTGCCAGTGCACAGCAGCTGCAGTCACTCAGCCTGCAGACCAAGTCTGCTATTCAAGATGGCCAGCTGTTTTCAGCACTCGGGTTCTCACAGCGTCATTTCCCAGCGGCGGCAGTCGATAAGGCAAGCCAGTACAACACAGTACTACAAGCTAATACCCAGCCTGGCTCACGAGTGGGGTGTGAAAGGACCCCATCTCCTGCCCTAAGTGAATGCAGCCTGCAAAGTTATCCCAGCACAGATGACTGCTCAAGTGAACATTCTCTAGCATCCCAACAAGCAACATCTTTTAAGTTGAGCCTTCGGCCAGACAGTACAACCTGGTCTCTTCCAGTTACATTAACATCTACATCACAGTTTGGAGCTGACACCAGGCAACCACTCTCCACTACAATGAGCATGTTACAACCCACAATATCTACGTTATACCAACCAGTCTATCAAATAATGAATCCCGTGACTACAGCTGTAAATGCTCAACATAGAGGCCCAGTTATACCGATGCCAATCCAATACCAGCCCAATTATACAGGTCCAGCCCATACAGAATACCAGCCACATCCAGCTGTGTCAACACCAGCACGTCAACCCCTGGCTCCAGCAACACCACGTCATGTGCTGCAACCCACATCGCTATCAAACAATATTATGTTTCAGTGCCAGAACCTCTACACTCCTATGGCAGTGCCACAGCCTGTGTATCAGCCCACACCAGGTAACACCACACCGCCTGTGCATCAGCCCACGCAAGGTAATGATGTACAGCCTGTGTATCAAACTGCACAGCAGCTGTATCAGCCCACGCAAGTTAACACTGCACAGCCTGTGTATCAGCATACACAAGTCATCAATGCACCGCCTGTACACCAGCCCCCACCGATTAGTACTACGCAACCCATCTTGCAGCCGCCAGGTTATCAGCCAGGTCCATCATCACAACCTGTTCTCCAGCTTCAGCCTCCTGCAGTACAGACGGTTTACCAGCCAGTGCCTGTCATGGTAGGGCCAGCTCCCCATGGATACAGTTCTTTCCTGCCACAGTACACCATGCCACAGTCCACATACAGTTTCCAGCCGCCGAAGCAGCCTGTTCCTGTACCTGAACTGCCCAAGCTGGTTCATGATAGTGAGAGAGAATTTACTGACCTTAAGATGGCACTAGACCACCTGCTCAGCCCCCATACAGAGCTGTCGGAGCACTACAAATACCGTGTACTTATGGAGCGTCTAGTCCTGGAGGAGGCCAAGCTGATTGCTCAGTCTTGCAGACATTATACCCAACCTTACACAGCTGCTATGGAGGCCCTACAGAGGCAATATGGACAACCACATCAGCTAGCACAGAGTGAGATTGCTACTATTCTAAACGCCCCTGATGTAAGATCTGGGGACACAAAAGGCTTCCAGAGCTTTGCCCTCAGTGTTGACCTGCTAGTAGGAATGCTCACTTCATTAGAGGGACCAAATGGTACAGAAACAATGTCAACTGGTCACGTCGACAGACTGTTGAGTAAGCTTCCCAGGTACCTGAGAGACAGTTTTGTAGAGCACCTCCAGATACAAGGACGTTTCAACACAAGTCAACTCAACCCCTACAACCTCAGAGACCTTGCCAGCTGGCTCAAAGTAAAGGCAGAAGCTCAAAGACTCTCTGCAAAAATGGCACAGCGCCACCGCCCTGAAGAGCCACCTGCCTCCAGGAGAGAAAGACACGCTCCAGCTCCAAAGCCTCGAGCACAATCTGTTTCTGTCTATCACGGCTCTGATGAACCCAAAGCTGATAACAGTTTTCCTGCAGAGGCAGCCCACTCTGATCCCAAGTCACAAAGATTTAAGAAGCTATGTCTCTTCTGTAAGAGCACAGAGCACTATCTATCCCAGTGCTCTGTTATTGTACAGCATTCACCAGAAGAAGTCAGGAGATGGCTTGAACGTGGTAAGCGCTGTTATAATTGTGGGAGGACCGACCACCAACCTGAAGCCTGCACTTTAAAGAAACCATGCAGTGAATGTCAGGAGATTCATCTGAGAGTTCTACATGATGTTGCCAAGTCAGACTCGCGTGTCTACCTCATCACACCACGCGACCAAGTCACGTTCGGCACCTCTAAGCGAGGAGGAAAAGTGTATCTCAAGGTGGTGCCCATCCTAATAACTCACGGCCGGAGGTCACTGAAGACCTATGCCATCTTGGATGATGGGGCTGAAAGGACAATAATCTTACCAGCAGCTGCCCAACGTCTAGGCCTTAAAGGTAAAGCAGAGACCCTCACTCTACGCACCATTCACCAAGACGTGGCCCATCTGGCTGGTGAGTCTGTTTCTTTCCATGTTGCCCCACTAGGGCACTCTAAGGAGCGCCACCACATTAAAAATGCCTATACAGCAGGCCAGCTAGCTTTAGCAGAACAATCATACCCTACAACTGCATTACAGAGACGTTACCGCCATCTACAGGGTCTTCCAATCCCTGACTTTAGTGAAGTGCAGCCGTTACTATTAATTGGTGCTGACTGCACACACTTAATCACAGCAAAGGAGCCAGTGAGATTTGGTCCAAAGGGCAGCCCAACAGCAATCCACACAAGCCTTGGTTGGGCACTTCAGGGTCCAGACAGTATGGATTCTACTGCTGCTTCCTGTTATCTCACGACTGCTTCCTGTTATCTCACGACCAACCCAGCTACCAGAGCTGCTGCCCTCCAAGCACCACTGAGGGTACACTCTCCAGTTCCAGCAGCACCTCAGCAAGCCAGCCAGTCAGAGCAGGAGCTCTCAGAGATGAAGGGTCTCCTACAAAGTGCTGAGGAACAGAACACTGAACTCACTGAGCAGCTGAAGAATGCTAATGCCACGGTCGAACAGTATCGATCTGTGGTACTGACTCTGGAAGATAGCCTGAAGAAAGAGAAAGAGTTACATTCTCTAGAGGTCAGACTGAAGGAGTCAGAGGAGGTGCAGAGGCAGCTGAAAAAAAGGTTTTCATGCCTCATCCTCACCTAAAGCATATTGCGCTTCCAAAAATCTCCAAATGCACTGTACTGGCTGCTTGTCAACAGATGACTGTCCTCATCTAACGCGTCTGCAGTGGGAGGAGCGTGTTGGTCCTCCTCTTCCGCTCCGGTGTTTGTTTATTTCCGGTCTCAGAAAAGTGGCAGACGCAATACGAAGAATTGCCTTGTTGTACTTAATCTACAAAGCAGCAACACGCAGACGCCGTGCACAACGACGATTCTGGATTCACCCCACATGAGAGGCGTCATGAATTCAGTGAATTTCACCATCTGATGATCCAAGAGCTGCGCGCAGACGAGGAGCGCTTTCAGCTGTACTTCCGTGTCACCCGCGCCCAGTTTGACGACCTGCTGTAAGTTTCTCCTTCATGTTTACCGCGGGATTTTTTTCATCTGTTAAACGTTTCGCACGGTGCCCACCTAATTCCGTCCCGTCGTCGTGGCGTGATCACATGGCAGAGTCTCTCCTGATTGGTCCTGATTGTTTGCTGCTGGGCAGCGAGCTGAATCTAGCTGTGGAAGCATGGAATGGCGTGCTTCCACAGCAAGGCATCCGAGCAGCACAGTCGCTGCTCGGATGCGATGCTGGAGTAGAAAACAGCTGCTGCTCACTTTCGCGCTGCTTGCATGCTGTGGATGCGCCGCGACACGACCCGCTGCTCCAAGATTCGCGTCCCCATAGACTTCAATGTAAAATGGCTGTTTCGGCTGCGCGAGATGCGTGCGGTGGGGAAGTAGCATTAGAGTTGGAGAAGATGGAGCTGCAGGAAAAGGAGGAGAGAAGGAAGGCTGTGGGCACAGTGGAGAAACAAGTCTGTGAGCTGCAGCGGAGTCTGAAGGCCAGCCAGGCAGAGCAGCAAGAACAGCTGAAGAAGTTGGAAACGATCACTTCTCTGCAAGAAACCAACAAGATGCTGAAAGTGGACAGGGATAAACTGGGACAGGAGCTTCAGCAGGCTCAGGCTGAAGTGAAGAAGCTCCAATCAGATGTCAACCCATTGCACAACTCTCTGTCTGTACTGTCAGAGAAAAATGGCTCCCTGCAGGCTGATAAGAGGCTGCTCGAAGAAGACCTCAAACGACTTAAAGCCAGAGTACAACAACTTGTTAGCCAGCAGAAAGATGGGGATCTTGAGAAAAGGCAGAAACTCACAGCTGAAAGAGAGACTCAGCCCAAGCGCATAGCACAGCTAGCTGAAGAAACAGGCGAGCTGAAGACTGAGCTGACCAGATCCAACGCCAAGCCCTTAGGCTATGTTTCATCAGACATAGCTGATCCTGATCCAGTGATGCCAAACATGTTGTTGATGGGGCGGCGGGACGCCTCCTTACCCCAGCGTCTTACGCTCCTGACACCGTCACAAGAAGACTTTGGCGCCATTGTCAGATGATGGTGGACCACTCCTGGGTGCAGTTCCTGCGGCATCACCTTCCGTCCTTGCCAGTTCAGCAGAAGTGGAGGCGGCCTACTGATGACCTCACGCAGAGCACGATCGTCATGATCGTTGATCCCCAGCTTCAGAGAGCACAGTGGCCCATCGGGGAGGTTGTCAAGGTGATCGAGAGTGCAGACGGTCGGATCCGGTCAGCTGAGGTTCGGATTGGAGAGAAGACCTACCTGCGGTTGGTACCACGTATGGTCCAGCTTCCGGCCATTCCACCTGATGATGGACAAAATACGGGACTCCACTTCATCTTAGGGAATTTAATAGACTTTACATAATAGCTAGGCTATTCTGGGGGCGGCTGTTATAAATTCCCCAGTATCTATGCATTGTTTTTGTTCAGGCATATTGTTAGACAGCTAATACGTATTTTTTACATTAGACAGCTAATTCGTATTTTTACGTCAGGCATCTTATTAGACAGCTAAGGGGTCCTTGGGGATAAATACTGTAGAGCTGAGAAAGCCGTTGGTTTTATAGCCGTTAGTGTTTTCTATCGTTGATGCCTGTCTGCGTTTGTGACAAAGGTGAGCTTAATGCACTTTAATGAGCGCTAATTTCTTCTTTTCATATATAAATGGGGTGGCGATTTTGGCGCAAATATGAGACAGCCCAAAGAAATGTTTATTTCATGTTTAAGGTTCTGTCTTGTTGTAATATTAAGGGTAAGCTAAGCTATTTGTTAGCATGTTCTCATTTTAGCCGTTTTCTGTTATTTCAGATACCAGACAGACAGAAAAAGGGACAGTTAATGCCAGTTACTATCAGTTAGGAAGAATTTACAGCTCAGAAAAGGAAACTGCATGCTGTAAACGAACTGGTCAGTTAATTAAACTCCCAAAAAACACCATCTTGCTGTGTCTGGACTCGCTCTCTGATCGGAGTGTCTGTGTGGATGAAGTGCTCCAGCTAAACTCCTAAAAATCAACATACAAACTCCTAAAAATCAACATACAGTCCTAACTCTCCATAACATTAACAATAATAAACAGTATTTATGTTAGCGTGGGAGATATATATCAGCACTTTGGTGTGGACTTGTTGCTGTTTAAAGTGCTTTATAAATAAAATGGTATGGTATGGTATGGTATGGTATATAAAGTTATCTGAGCTAAATGAAGCTATCTGGACTCATTACGTCATTTAAATGATGCCTAACATGTTGCGTGTTAGTTGAAAATGAAGACACCAGGGTTTTTTTTAATTTTTTTATTCAACACCACTAACTGTATGTCACAAATAAAGTCCAGTTGATCTTGTATTGAACGCCTTTTTTGATATGTCACAAACACTGAGAATTAAATTGAACACTTTTAAAAACACTTTAACCGAACTGTTATGAACTGGACTCTGCTGTGTTTTCATCCTGGTGGATCATCAGAACCATCAGAACTGGTCCGCTTGGTAAAAGGACAGCTCCTCGACCTCGCAGGAAAAAAATAAAAATAAAAACTTAATTGGTTGTTGTGTGATGGAAGTAAACACAAGCAAACATTATTAAGAACATTGTTTACCTGCTGTAAATCAGCTGATTTACACAGACCAAAGTCCGACTCGTCAACTCGGTTCTGGTCAACTCAGCAACTGGTGTGGAGCTGTTAATGAAGCGGGTCCCACTTGGCATCAAATCTGTCTACTCTTATCCAAATTCCAGCTTTATCTTGTTGTTAACTTGTTGACAACAACTTGTTGTTAGCTGAACTTTTAGCCCCAGAGGAAAACAGACGAGGTAGCACGCATGCGCATTAGTGAAGGTTCAAAAATTCATAGCGCCATCTAATGGCCCGGCATGGTAACTACAGTGGATTCATGAGAGCGGGGGGGAGCCGTACACACAGAATTCGCCCGTGTCAACACAAATCTTTTTCCTCTAATTAACATACCCAAAACCTCCGTTCCCCCCACCGTGTCCGTGTAAACAGGGCCTTTATCTCCCAGTTGTTCAACCTGTGCTGTACCTCTGATGATCTCAATCCTACCGTATTCACCGTTGTAAAATATGCACCGGTGTTTAATACACTTTGTCCAATTATTAACAATAAACAAGAAAAAAATGTACACAATACGCTTCGGTGTTCAGTCGTCAGCGCCTCATTTGCCCTGCTTAAAATGGCGGCGACAGAAGCGAGCGAGTACAAAGAACTTCACAAGGAAACATGGTAAAAAAAATTATTTCTTTGCGAGAAAAATATATTTCTTAGCTGACTTTATAGCAGACGTGCTCCTTAGCTTAACGAAATGTTCAAATCAGCTGGATTTTTTTTAAAAACTTCGCCGAATTTTAGGCAGACGGCTCGGACCGGACGCTTTGTTTCTTTAAATTTAGCTAAATAAATGCTTAAAAAATATATTTCTTAGCTTACTTTATAGAAGACGTGCTCCTGAGCTTAACGAAATGTTCAAATCAGCTGGATTTTTAAAAAACACTTCGCCGAATTTTAGGCAGGCGGCTCGGACCGGACGCTTTGTTTCTTTAAATTTAGCTAAATAAACACTTAAAAAATATATTTCTTACCTGACTATAGCAGACGGGCTCCTGAGCTGAACCAAATGTAAAATCAGCTGGATTTAAAAATCTGCGGTGTGGTTTATGAGTGGTATCTTGCAAACAAAAACAGCGAACCTCACAGCTAAGCTAAATGCAGCTACCGGTACACCCAGAGCAAGGGGCGGGCAGCGACAGAGTCAGTCCGACCAGAGGAGGCTGTTTTCGGACACATGAGCTAGAAACGTCTGGAAGTGGCCCTCCTCTTCCTCTTCGCTCTCTGAGTCCTCTGCTGGCTGCTGCCCACAGCGCCCGTATAGCGGCCGAAACTGGTACTGCACCATTTTTGCCAAAAATGAAAAACTAAGTATCAGAGCGAAAAATGGGTCTAAAAATATGGGAAAAAATCCATAAATAATACTCTTCGGTGTTTAATACGCAGGACATTCAAATGAGCAAAAAACCCGCGTATTATACACCGGCGAATACGGTAATCTTTTCCATCCTTGTCACTCCTAAGGAGAACTTCAGCATCTTCATTTCTGCCACTTCCAGTTTGGTCTCCTGTCTTTTTGTCCATGTCTCTGTCCAGACCATACAACATGGCAGGTCTCACAACTGTCTTGTAAACTTTTCCTTTCATGCTGACACCCTGTTTTTGCAAATCACTCCTGAAACTTTTCTCCATCCATTCCATCCTGCCTGGACTGTCTTCTTCACCTCTTTACCACACTCACAATTTTCCTAGACAATGGACCCTGAGTCCTTGAATACCTTTGTGACCTCTGCTCCTTGTAGCCTTACTGTTCCACCAGCCTCCCTCTCGTTCACACACATTCGACTTCCGGGAGTGAATGCTGGCACACCTCGCTGCAGTTGCTCCTCGTACTTTTTTCTTGTTTTTGTTTTATTCAGTACTTTCTGCTGTTTTTTCACCGATCCTTGCCTGGGCATTTCTACTCATCATCAAACATGGATTTTACTTGGATTTACCTCCTGCCTGCACTCTTTTGGACTCGGCTGCTGGTCATCCACCACCACCCAGTGTCTGGCCTGCTCCATTATTCTGCCGTCGAGCTCCTTCATCTTTGTTTCCTACCAGCCATGCCGCCTGTGCTCCCTCTTCAGGAAATTGCCTTCCATCCTCGCCTGAGATATATCCACCGGGGCTCGCGCCGTCGACTCAACTCTGACAAGGCTAATCCCATAACCTCCACCATGTCTGACTCTCGCCATTCTTCACGCCGCAATGCTCGGGCCGCTATGTAGCACGTTAGCCAACCTAGCTCAGTCGGCTAACGCTCCAGTCACTACTTCCACCTCCTCCGTAAAGTTTGGACTTCTGTGTGCCCTCACGGGCAAAGGTCAGCTTATTCACGATCTAATAGGCTCTGTGCACAAGTGTCGTAAATCACTTGCGCATTGACAGGAAGCCGGGTTCCCAGCTTCCGGTCTCTGTTTACAAGAGCTGCCCAAGACACAAGTATCAGCTATGTTCATCGTATCGTTGATGTCTGGTCCCCTGCTCCGACAAGCAAACGTAACAAGGGATTTAAATTGCATATCTCAAGTTTCCTGCACAACTATGAGGGTAAGTAACGTTAGTTTGATCGCGTTGTGTTGTTGCTACCTGTTAGCGGCTAACGTTAGCCTATTAGCAACGCGATCTTTTTTTTGTGTACTCACGTTATAGAAACAGCTTTTCCACACTTAAACAAAACGGCTCATATTTTGTGATCCTTCTACAAACATGCTGCTCTTCTCAGTTTCATGCAAAAATCAGGAGACAGCTGTGAAGCTGTTGTCAGGGCTCTGTGTCAGGTCCATGAAGAAAGCTGAAAAACCTCACCGTAGGGTGAAGCTAGGATTGTTCAGATGACAGTTTTAAGATTGCTGGTTCAGTAACCCCACGTTCCTGTTGTTAATGGGGATTTAGCTAAGATGGTAATTAAATGTCAGTGTGAGTCAATCTAGTACATTCAGCTACATGTTTACATTCTTGGTCTAATTATTTTGACCTCGTGTGTTTTTATGCAGCTCTCAGAAACTAAAGTCTTCACTCCCTCATGTGCACCTGCTGCTGAGAACCATATCACACCTGGGCAAAGGTAATGTTTTCTCCATAGAGACTTGATTTTACTTCAATTTTTATTGATTTTACCTGTTTAACTTGTCATTTTATTGTATATTAAATTGAGTTTTTAGTTCACTGTGTGTTAGTGTACTGACATGTAAATACTGTACACACTAATCTAGGTTCTGCAGGCTCTGTGCTGCACAAGATTCATATATCTCGCCTCTTTGCTGCAGAAGCCTGGTGTTGGAGGAGGAGAACCACCTTCCTCCGCTTCCACACAGAGTCTGGTCTTCACCAACTCCCACCATAACCAGCAGCCGCCCCCGAGCTGCAGCACAAGATTTTGATGGCCGCTACAGTGACACACAAGTTATCCTGGACTGTACAGAACTACGGTGTCAAACACCTTCATCCCTGCTCCTCCAGAGTAAAAAGTCTTCTCTTTGGTCAGGAAATGGAGATATGAAGTTTGACAGAAAAGCTGATGGCACAGTCTTGAAGAAAAACAAAATGCTGTCATTTACTTATATTGACATTGTCTTACATTTGTAAGTAGATATTCTTGATGGAAACATGTTGTACTGTTTTCTTTGGAGGTAAATAAAAATAAATGTCACATTTTTGTAAGTGCAGTACCTAAACATTTTATTGACCACTGTATTTTGGTATGTGGATATCTTTTAAATTAATTTTGTTATTGTACCTATGTAAAATAAAAATAAAGTTTTTTTGAGAGGTCCAACTTTGAAAAACCTTGTTCATTTGATAGTGTCAAAAACAGGGTAAAGTTAAACAAACATATTCATCAAATGCCTTAAATGAAAATTACAGATATATTATCCATTCAATTGGATTTTTTTTTAATTATTGTTAGTCTTGTTTTATAGCCACAGTAACAACAACACAATATCCTCTGTATTTCAATATTTGAACACTTTAATTGTGAAATAGAAGGTCAAGATTTTGCAGGTAAGAAATCATATGCTAAAAACCTTTAAAATAAAGCTTTTATTGATTTATGGAATCTGCTACGAAGTAGGTAAACAGATTAATGAGGGCTGAAAATTTTACAAAAAAAATCTTGTAATTGCTTTGACTGATAAGGTATTTAGCAGCAGCCAGAACCAGGCCAGCCTGTGCTGATGTGTTGGGGCGCAGACGACGCTGAAGAAGGGCTGCTTGTTGAGATGGACGTGCCAGAGGCAAGGAGGGGCCGGAGTGTCTCTGAACCAGCTGGCTCAGCACAAGGCTCTGGCTGCAGGCCAAAGTCACCTGCAAACACACACACAATAATTAAATCTATATCACGCACATACATTCAAACAAGACTGCACAGATACTGATGAACTTACGGCTGAACTGTGACGACAGAGAGGTGGTGTTAAATTCAGAAACCTTCATGTCCCCGCTGGAGGAGAGATGGTGGAGGTACAGGTGCTCCCAAACCTGGCAGTCGACCAATGGAGGTGTTGCTTCCTAGGGTGCTAACAGGAGGAGCAGTCTGGGAGTGAAGACTTTAGTTTCTGAGAGCTGCATAAAAACACACGAGGTCAAAATAATTAGACCAAGAATGTAAACATGTAGCTGAATGTACTAGATTGACTCACACTGACATTTAATTACCATCTTAGCTAAATCCCCATTAACAACAGGAACGTGGGGTTACTGAACCAGCAATCTTAAAACTGTCATCTGAACAATCCTAGCTTCACCCTACGGTGAGGTTTTTCAGCTTTCTTCATGGACCTGACAGAGTCCTGACAACAGCTTCACAGCTGTCTCCTGATTTTTGCATGAAACTGAGAAGAGCAGCATGTTTGTAGAAGGATCACAAAATATGAGCCGTTTTGTTTAAGTGTGGAAAAGCTGTTTCTATAACGTGAGTACACAAAAAAAAGATTGCGTTGCTAATAGGCTAACGTTAGCCGCTAACAGGTAGCAACAACACAACGCGATCAAACTAACGTTACTTACCCTCATAGTTGTGCAGGAAACTTGAGATATGCAATTTAAATCCCTTATTACGTTTGCTTGTCGGAGCAGGGGACCAGACATCAACGATACGATGAACATAGCTGATACTTGTGTCTTGGGCAGCTCTTGTAAACAGAGACCGGAAGCTGGGAACCCGGCTTCCTGTCAATGCGCAAGTGATTTACGGCACTTGTGCACAGAGCCTATATCAGACAGAAAACTGGATTTCATCTGCTTAACAGAAACGTGGCAACAACAAAACAACTTTTTCATCTGAACGAGTTAACTCCACCGGGGTTTGTTTACACCGCCAAGGCCCGCGCCTCAGGCAAAGGGGGAGGTCTCGCGATAATTCACCGCAAGAACTGGAAGGTCACTCCGGTTCACACTCCTCCCTCCTCCTCCTTCGAACACACTGTGTGTCTGCTCGCTGGCCCCACACCAACCGTTGTGGGAACGATCTACCGCCCGCCAAAAGTAAACAACTGCTTCATGAATGACTTTGCTGCTCTAATGGCCCATCTCTCAGCTCTTTCACCCAATATTCTCCTCTTGGGCGATTTCAACATTCATATGGATGAAGAAAACAACCCCTTCACCAGAGACTTCACCTCATGCTTGGACAGCTGTGGCTTTCAACAATTCATCAACTTTCCAACCCACATAAAGGGCCACACTTTGGATTTACTCTGCTGCTCTGGCCTTTCTCCTCTTAATTGTTCTTCTGATGAACTTCCATTTACTGATCACCTGATGATTTTATTCAATGTTAATCTTGAATTTTCCTCAGATAAACCTCTACGCTTTCTTTCCTTCCATAGTATCAAGAATATCAACCATGACATTCTTTTATCTCATATTAATAATACCCTCTCCACTTTCAGCTCCTCCAACCCAGATGATCTTCTCACATTATACAACACCAGCCTCACCAACATCCTTAAAGGACAACACCCACCATGACAGTAACAATTCACCATATTGAACTATTACTGTAGTAGAATATTTCGTCTATTTTCATTTTTGCATTTGGGCCAGGCGAGGGTTAAAAAAAAAACAAAAAAAACAACCGAGTCCCGAATGAATCCGGAAACGCGGCCGAAAAGTGTCGAAGTGTGGAGTGACTTTTGTCACGTCTCCACCCAGAAGGAAGGGATGAGTTTCCATGGAGGTTTATGAGAGTGAGAGTAAAACTGCATATTTCCTGGTGCATTTTTGTGTACAGCTGGACCAGTGCTCTGTTTTTATTTTTTATTTATTTTATAGACCTTTTTAATAAGATATAACACCGCTGCGACTGTTGCTGGCTGCTCTCCTCTCCTCTGCCCAGAGAGGAGCGAGCCGCGCGGCTTCTCCCGTCTTCTCCCTGGCTCCCCGTTCCGCTGCGTCAGCTTTGAAGTTCGTGCCGGGGCTCGGTTCTGTCCCAGCCTTGTTGCTGGAGCACGGGGAAGCACGGGAGAGCACGCGCGCTCAGAGCTCCGCGCCGCGGCTGCCTTTCTACTCCCGACCTGTCTGGTCAGGGGAGAGAATAAAAAGCCGATGCGGAAATTAATGAATTTGTCGCGATCAAGCGAATTAAACTAGTATGTCTACGTGGATGCTGCTCAGAATATGACAGACATCAGTGAGCGACCGCTTCTCTTTTTTTTTCCTCTCTTAGAGCAGCGGTCATGGAAGTTGATGAAGGCTTATTATAACTCCGCCTGTAACTCCAAGGCGGAATCTTTAGTGATGTGAATGCCCATATTTGGAGAGGGGCAGATCTTCCCGGAGCTTCTGCTAAAATCTGCTATAAATCATGAAATAACACATTTAGCGTTATTTCTCTACAATATAAATAAACGCTCCTGTATTATTTTTAAATAAACTAATAAATATTAATGGCGATGCAATTTGAAAACATGGTGGGTCATGGACTTTAACTCTGTTGCTCCTCTGAAAACTCGGACTGTTTCCTTCTCCAACTCTGTACCCTGGTTCACTCCAGCACTCCGTTCCCTGAAAACCAAAGGTCGGCGGCTAGAGCGTCTTTATAAAAAATCCGGTCTCACAATTCACAAGGAACTTTATGCAAACCACCTCATCCATTACAAGAACAGTATTTCTCAAGCCAAATCCAGCTACTTCTCAGACATCATCAGTTCCAATGTTGGTAATTCAAAGACATTGTTCTCTCTCCTTCACCGTTCTGTCTCATCTCCTAACTCTCTACCCTCTCACATGGTTTCCACAGAATTTTGCAACTCCCTGATGTCATATTTCAATGAAAAGATTATTTCAATTCATAAACACCTTGGACCAAATACTGCCCCCAGCATCCTTGTTGAACTCCCCCCTCCCTCCCTCCCTTTCTCTGTCTTCTCCCTCCCCTCTGCTGATGACATTGCTGACATTATCAGCAAGTCCAAGTCCTCATCCTGTCAACTTGACCCATTTCCCACAGTTCTTGTTAAATCCTGTCTCCCGTCTCTGCTCCCTATCATCACTAATACAGGTAGTCCCCGATTACGAGCGCTCTGACCTACGAGGTTCCGGACTTACGAGCTGGCGAATTTTTGGAAAAAACGCAAAAAATACCGAGTTTTTCTGTGTTTTTTCACCACAGTTCGTTAGCTAAACATGTGGACACACGTTTCCGATCATTTTTATGCACTCGTAAGCAGTTTTTCGATGAAAAACGAGTGTTTGTAGTCGCGCTAGCAAAACCGTTCCAACTTACGAGCGAAATTCCGGACTTACGAGACACGTGGCGGCCGTTCCAAGTTACGAATTCTCGCTTTACGAGCGCCTCGGAGGAACGGAACTCGCTCGTAAGTCGGGGACTACCTGTATCATCCAATCCTCCCTAACCTCTGGCATTGTTCCCACAGCCTTCAAATCTGCTACCATCACTCCCATCATCAAGAAACCAGGTCTTGACTCCACCAACTTCAGTAATCTTCGTCCGATCTCCAATCTGCCCTTCATCTCCAAGATCCTTGAAAAAACTGTTGCTAGTCAACTTCACTCACACCTGTCCAACAACAACATTTATGAAGAGTTTCAATCTGGATTTCGCCCCCACCATAGCACCGAAACAGCTCTAGTAAAAATTACTAACGACCTTCTTCTTGCTGCTGACTCTGGTCTTCTGTCCATCCTCATTCTTCTTGATCTAAGTTCTGCCTTCGACACCATCTGTCATTCTATCCTCCTCAACAGACTAACCTCCATTGGCATCTCAGGTACCCCGTTAGACTGGTTCAACTCCTATCTCTCTGACCGCACTCAATTCATTCAGCTTAAATCCTTCCGTTCCCAGTCTTCCCCTGTCTCCACGGGTGTCCCCCAAGGCTCTGTCCTCGGACCCCTCCTCTTCATCATTTACCTCCTTCCTCTAGGTCACATCTTCCGCAAATACGGCGTCCATTTCCACTGTTATGCTGATGACACACAGCTCTACTTGTCATCAAAACCTAACTCCACCCACCCACCCTCCATCCTCACCGACTGTCTCAATGAGCTAAATCACTGGTTTTCTAACAATTTCCTTCAACTAAACAGTAACAAAACAGAAATCATTCTTGTTGGTACCAAAAACTCTATTTCAAAATCAGAACATCTTCTCGTCCCCCTTAACAACTCTCTGCTATCCCCCTCCCCTCAGGTCAAGAGTCTCGGTGTCATCCTCGACACCACTCTCTCCTTCACTTCACACATCAACAATATTACTCGGTCTGCCTATTTCCACCTCCGTAATATTAACCGTCTCCGTCCTTCTCTCACACCCCGCTCCACAGCCATCCTGGTGCACAGTCTTGTGACTTCCCGTATTGATTACTGCAACTCCCTTCTCTACGGCCTCCCCAACAAATCTCTCCACAAGTTACAGATGGTCCAGAACTCAGCTGCCCGTGTCATCACTCAAACCTCCTACTATAACCACATCACTCCTGTCCTGCAGCAGCTCCACTGGCTCCCGGTTAAATCACGCATCATCTTCAAAATTCTACTCCTCACGTTCAAAGCTATCCACAACCTTGCCCCTCCTTATCTATCTGACCTCCTACAAATCTCCATCCCATCACGCTCTCTCAGATCCTCCTCTTCGCTACATCTCCATGTACCCTCTGCCCGCCTCTCCACCATGGGGAGCAGGGCCTTCACCTGCTCTGCCCCTCACCTCTGGAACGCTCTACCGCCAGACCTTCGAAACACCACCTCCCTTTCTCTGTTCAAGACAGCCCTGAAAACACATCTCTTTAGACTAGCTTATCATTAACTTTACTAAATGTATTTTTATTATTTTGCATTTTATAATCTTTATGTATTTTATATTTCAATTTGTCGCTGATAATGTTTGATCTGTATTACACTGTATTGGTTTGTTAAGTGTCCTTGGGTGTCCTGAAAGGCGCTTTTAAATAAAATGATTATTATTATTATTATTATTATTATTATGTACTCTGTCTTACTATGACTGACTTTCATTCTTCTTCTTTCCAGTGCGTACCTCCTCCTCTCCAAGTTCTCTTCCACCTGTTCTCCTTTCTCACCACTGATCACAATGTCATGTGGACCATCTAAACAAAGCCTTTTGACAACAGCGATGCCCAACTCTAATCCAACCTACAACCATTGAGCGAACTCCTTTCAGACTTTCTGACTGAAGACATCTTTTGGATAAAAGACGAAACATTTCAACAAAGAAAAATCCATCCAGGGGACATGACTCAACCTTGCTTGACTTGACTGATTCATGTGCACCCAGCATGCATGTTTTATGCACATGCTCCATGCCTTGTTTCCTGTTTTTGGTGAAGTGCTACATACAGACTTGACATAGTTCCTACTACATTTTGGTTCATTTTTGGTGTTTCCATGTGGATGAAGACTTTTCTAGAAACAGTGCTGTTTTTACCTGGATCATTTCTATAAACAACAAATAATAAATAAAAAGTTTCTGTTAACAAAACAAACAAACAAACAAACAACAACAAGATCTGTCTTTTTAACTATATAACCAGGTAGTTTGGCAGGTTTCTTGTAGTGTTTCTCCTCCTGCTGATGGTCAGTTTACACTTACCCTAAAAAGTCCATTTGAGGGTTGGGTTTACCGACAGCAACATTTATTAAGATGCAGGCAGATTTACGTTCTTCCTGCATCAACAATAATTTAATCCAATAATATAAAATAAAAAACAGTTCAGATTAAGGTATTCTAAATAAACATAAGGATAAACAAAAGGAAAGTGCAGGATTTCATCAGCTGACATGAATCAGCAAAAGGGAATCTTTGCATTTCATTAGTCATGCAATGTTGAGAGCTGTCGCGAGCGCACACACACACACCCTCAAATGCACATAATCCCCCCTCATTAGGTGTATTGTGGGGATGCTGATGTAATGCAAGTTAATCTGTTGGCCTTTGGTTGGCTCTGTGGCCCAGTGGGGGCTCTTTGCTTGGGACATTACCCCATCCCCGCCCCCTGGAGACAGGTTCATTAAGGCTGACGTTGATACCCAAGTTCCCAGATCCTTTGTGTGTGTGTGTGTGTGTGTGTTGTCAGTCAGTTGTATCTCGGGCAACGCAAAAAGGCTGTTTTCTCTCAAGCATGTGCCTGAGCTCACGTACGCCCGCAATTTTGACTGATGTGTGTGTGTTTCATCAGGCCTGTCAGTGAACACGTGCCATGCCCACACACCAAATTTGGGTTTTTGCTAGCTCTGTGCGCTGGAGCCATTTTCTCTTGAGAGGTTTTGTTCAACACATAAATCCAAGTGAAGTTGGGTAATGCAGTGGTCCTGCTCATACAAGCACACACATAAGTCTGATCAGGGAACATACTGGCGAGGTTCTTAAGGTGTGACTGGCGGAATAATTTGCTTTTGGGCTAATTCAAGGTCAGTGATGTAAAAATCCTATTACTTGAAATTCAATCTCACGATTCAGTTTGCGAACGTTTTCTTTCCCACATAGCTTTCCCCACCATCAGCCCAGAAAAGGATTTTACATCACACAGCACGTGTAGTTTTTGCTTATTCTGGCTTTGATTTGATCTCAATGAAACTGTAACCGTCACAAAATGTTGCTTTACAGTTGGAACTTAATTTTACGACACATAAAGAAGTCTATTTTTGTTTCTCATTTGTCTGATAGTGTGGAACCACTAAAAATTGTAGATTCTCTTTTAGGTGATGATTGGGTGGAGTACTGATGAGCAGACTGTACCTTACATGCAGTAAACAGAACACGTTCTCAGTTTGTAGACTGACAATTAATTATGACAATCCTGGTCCTGGAGGGCCACAATCTGTTTCCCTGCTCCGACACACCTGATTGTACAGTATTTAACTCTTCATGTTCTGTAGAAGCCTGTCAATCCTCCACTTATTCAAATCAGGTCTGCTGGAGCAGAGAAACACCTAAAGCATCCATCCATTCTTCCTTTCCAGGTCGCGGGGGTCACTGGTGCCCATATCCAGCAGTCATTGTGCGAGAGGCGGGGGACACCATGGACAGGTCTCCAGTCCATCTCTGGGACACATAGAGACAAACAAGACAAACAACAATTCACTCTCTCACCTAGAGACAATTTAGAGTTACCAATCAATCAAACATGCATGTTGTTGGTCTGTGAGAGGAAACAGGAGTACCCGGAAAAATCCCAGAGAACACGCAAACTCCACCCAGAAAAAAAATCCCTACCAGGATTTGATCAGGAAACCTGCTCGCTGAGAGGCGGCAGCTCTACCAACTGCATCATTGTGCTAACAAAGCAGTCATGAAAACATGATTGTTAAATCACGTTTTTTTTCCAACTGAGGTGACTGTGTCTAACTTACTGTCCAGAGATAACCTGGAGACAGAATTCATAACATCCAGGCTCGATTACTGCAATGTGCTTCTGTTTGGTATCAGTCAGACCTCCAATGCTAGACTACAACTGGTCCAGAATGCGGCAGCTCGATTTTTAACCAGTACAGGCAAAAGATCACATTACACCAGTTTTGGCCTCCCTGCACTGGTAACCCAAGACTATGGAACGAGTTACCTCTGCTTATCAGACAGGCTCCCTCCCTCTCGGTTTTCAAATCCAGCTTAACTCAAATCCAAACTTACCAGTACTACTATTCCCTAGCTTTCAACACCAGATGATCTGTGTTTGAACCTGCTTCACCCCGCTCATTCTCAATCAGTTCATCTGGACAGTTTCTTTTTAGTAGAAACGTTTCACCCTCACTCCAGAGGGCTTCGTCAGTCAGAGTAGTCCAAAGCAAACTGAAGCTACCCCACCAAGTAAACAACTTAAGTGGACCAACCAGTTTGCTGTAGCCAAGATGGTTTCTGGGGGCTTGTCCCTCGTCGACTCCTCCCAGGCAGGCAGACATGTCCAAAGTGGTTCAAGACTTAACTTTCTTGTATGCTTCACCCTTTTTTTGTTATCTACCTGGATGATTGAAACACACTGGGTTAGTCGTCATATTTATTATCTGCAACAATTTTGTGTCTATATTTTGTATGTTGCCGCCTGTTTTCTGTTTGTACAGTATTTTCGTTGGCCATGTTGCTGTTTTAAGTGCTCTATAAATAATGGTAGGGTTAAAAAAAAAAATTAAAGTGATTTTTTTATCACTGCATTTTTACATAAAATCACTTTTATATTAGACTAGACAGACAGACAGACAGACAGACAGACAGACAGAAGACAGACAGACAGACAGACAGACAGACAGACAGACAGACAGACAGACAGACAGACAGACAGACAGACAGACAGACAGACAGACAGACAGACAGACAGACAGACAGACAGACAGACAGACAGACAGATAGATAGATAGATAGATAGATAGATAGATAGATAGATAGATAGATAGATAGATAGATAGATAGATAGATAGATAGATAGATAGATAGATAGATAGATAGATAGATAGATAGATAGATAGATAGATAGATAGATAGATAGATAGATAGATAGATAGATAGATAGATAGATAGATAGATAGATAGATAGATAGATAGATAGATAGATAGATAGATAGATAGATAGATAGATAGATAGATAGATAGATAGATAGATAGATAGATAGATAGATAGATAGATAGATAGATAGATAGATAGATAGATAGATACATAGATAGATAGATAGATAGATAGATAGATAGAAGATAGATAGATAGATAGATAGATAGATAGATAGATAGATAGATAGATAGATAGATAGATAGATAGATAGATAGATAGATAGATAGATAGATAGATAGATAGATAGATAGATAGATAGATAGATAGATAGATACATAGATACCATAGATACCACAGATAGATACATACCATAGACAGACAGACAAACAGACAGACAGACAGACAGACAGACGGACGGACGGACAGACAGACAGACAGATATATATATATATACAGTATAGATATATAGATAGATAGATAGATAGATAGATAGATAGATAGATGATAGATAGATAGATAGATAGATAGATAGATAGATAGATAGATAGATAGATAGATAGATAGATAGATAGATAGATAGATAAAATAGACAGACAGACAGACAGACAGACAGACAGACAGACAGACAGACAGACAGACAGACAGACAGACAGACAGACAGACAGACAGACATTACTTGTTAAGTCAAGTTAGACATTACTTGTCTAACTTGTGTTTTAGTCAGTTCAATCGCTTTACCCGTGTTATATGATGATATGATATGATCAGATGTGTATAGGAATGGGAATTGTTAAGAAATTATCAATATCAATTCCTTTATCGATATCATTTATCGATTCAATTCCTTATCAATTCTGTTAACAATTGTCATTGGGTTAGGCAAAAAAATATAGTACACCATTTGTGTGCATGAAGTATTTAATGCTCTTTCACCAGAACAAAAACAGAACTTTTATGAAAAAAATATTCCTAATTAACATTATTAAGGGGCTGTCCATACCATACCATACCATACCATACCATTTTATTTATAAAGCACTTTAAACAGGAACAAGTCCACACCAAAGTGCTGGACAAACAAACACGCAACAGGCAACACAGACAATGAAGTACAACACGAAAAACATAAAAACATTGCAGATCATAAATAAAACGATCCAATACAAATCAGCTGGCATTGAAAGCGATGGAGTAGTAGTGAGTTTTTAACCGGGATTTGAAAACCGAGAGGGAGGGGGCCTGTTTGATGAGCAGCGGTAACTCGTTCCAGAGTCTTGGGCCTGCTACAGAGAACGCCCTGTCCATGGTTGGAATGGGTGATAGGCGTCTATACAGTTGGACTTCTGTCTCTTCCTCAAAAAGTTCTTCTAGGGCTGTCTCTTTTTGCTGCTTTACAGGAGGCATCTGAAATTATTGGCATAACCACAACTTGTAATTCACAAGTTTCAATTTTAAAATAAATAGTGTAATAATCCATGCAATCTATCATCTTTCATTACAAAAAACAAAACTTACATAGTTATCATCTTCATCCTCTTCTGCCTCCCTCTTCGTCTCTCCCTCTGCGTCTCTCCCAGCTCTGCCAGCTTCAGAAGAAATTCACCATTAAAAACACTGAGCAGCAAAAAAAAGCTCTCACAACAGAAAGAGGCTACAATGAAACTGAACAAAAATATAAAACAACACTTTTGTTTTTGCTCCCATTTCTACGGTGGCATTTTTAGGTCTGTTGTGTGTTGAAAAACGTCATCCTGAAAGCTAAGGTGCTAGCACTAGCCTCTGAGCCAGCCAGACTCCGGCAATCCTCGTCAGCTAAATGTTATTACATGAGATGGAGATTATTTATATATTATTTATATATTTATTTACCTGACTAAATAAAGGTTGAATGAATGAATGAAAAAATTTATACAACACAGTGGAAGCAGTAAAGCAAAAAAGTAACAAGTGACAGGAACCCCAGACAGCAAAAGTTATGTGGGCCGGATCTGGGCCAAATGTATGAAAACATTTGGCCCGCATTTGTAAAATGGATCCGGCCCGGTGTCTTTTTGTCCAACGGGCCAAAACTGGCCCAGATGTGGATTGCGGATCTGGATTGGATCTGGGCCGGAGGTGGGCCAGAAGTGCTACAAAACTACTGCATTCGGCCCAAATGCGGCCCAGATACGGAATCCTTGTTTAGTTTTTAGGCAAATTTGGGCCAGATGCGGCCCAGATGCGGCATCCTCATTTCATTTTTAGGCGGATTTGGCCCAGGTCCGGCCCAGTAGAGTAAGTCGAATCTCAAAACGCGGCCCAGATCTGGTTCAAACCCGCAATACAGATATGTACAACAGGTCTAAATAGAGCACACACAAAATATCCACATAAGTTGTTGCTTAAAAACTGTTTATTCATGAGCAAAACAAATTCAAAAATGTTAAAAAGTTAAAATTGATAACAATGATAACATAACAACCTTAATAATAAAAGAAACTACAATTACCAGAGGTATGCATCATAAATACCATGATCTGCTTCTGTATGACAGTTTCAGTGTCCTTCAGTCATTTTAAGAGTCAGTCACAGCAGAGGAAAGCGACGTCCTCACTCATCTGTGATGAATCTCCAAATGCAGGACTGTCTGTGGCAGAGATTCACCTTAGCACTTTGTGGAAGATGTGAGGTTTCAAAGTCAACTTTTATTGTCAGAACTGCAATATGTACAGGACATAAACAGGATTGAAATTGCATTTCTCTCTCAGTCCCTCGGTGCAAAAGTAACCATTTAAACACTAAAACACTAAAACATTTAATAAACATAAGCATAAAATAGTAAAAGTGTAACACTGTCCTGACAGTTACACCAACACTAAAACACTAAAACATTTAATAAACATAAGCATAAAATAGTAAAAGTGTAACACTGTCCTGACAGTTACACCAACACGAAAACACTAAACATTTAATGAACATAAGCATAAAATGAAATGATAAAAGTGTAATACTGTCCTGAGTTATTGCATAGTAGTATAAAAAGTATATAAAGTGTATCTATAAAATAAACTGAAGGTTCTAGCATTGACATTTGCAAAGAGTGGCAAAGCAGCATATGAGTTAATGTACACAGTATATGTATGAGGTAGTTGATGTTGGTATAGAGGCAAAGTGGCATATGCAGTAAGGCACATTGGGCATCCTTAAATAAGGCTAGTCAGAGAATACTGTATATGTATCAGCAGTAGTGTAGATATAAAAGTAGTGTAAATGTAAACAGTAGTAATAAATGTAAACAGTATTAATGTAAACAGTGAATATAAACAGTAGTATGACTATAGGCAGTAATGTAATACAAACAGTGCAAATATGAGAAGTAGTGCAAACTGAATGAGCACATGACTGAGAGTTTAGTGAATAACCCGTTTGATGACACAGGGACCAGTGTTAAAATCTTTGTGTTGTGTGGTAATGTGTGAGAAAGTTTTTTGTGTTAAGGCAGTTCAAATGGGAGGGGAGGCAGAGCAGGCAGAGTGTTTAGCATCCTTACTGCCTGATGAACAGAGCTGTCTCTCAGTCTGCTGGTTCGAGCCTGGAGACTCCTCAGTCTCCTCCCTGAAGGCAACAGTCTAAAGCAGCTGTGTAGTGGGTGTGTGGGATCACCTGCCATGCAGTGGGCTTTCCGAGTGAGGCGTTTGCTGTGTAAGTCCTGCAGTGAGGGGAAGGAGGTGCCGACGATCTTCTCAGCTGCTCTCATGATGCGCTGGAGGCTCTTGCGGCAGGATGCAGTACATGCACCAAACCACACAGTGATGCAGCTGGTCAGGACACTTTCTATGGCACCTCTGTAGAAGGTGCACATGATGGGGGTTGAAGCTCCAGCCCTTTTCAGCTTGCGGAGAAAGTAGAGACGCTGGTGAGCCTTCTTGGCCAGTGCTGCAGTGTTCCTGCTCCAGGACAGGTCCTTTGAGACGTGCACTCCCAGGAACTTGGTGCTGTCTACTCTCTCCACTGCGGTGCTGTTGATGGTCAGAGGGGCATGTTGGGCATCCCTCTTCCTGAAGTCCACGACAATCTCCTTTGTCTTCTCCACGTTGAGAGTGAGATTGTTGTGTCCGTACCACAAGGCCAAGCGGCTCACCTCGTTCCTGTAGTCCGTCTCATCGTTGTTGCTGATGAGACCCACCACTGTTGTGTCGTCCGCAAACTTGATGAAGTGGTTGGAGCTGTATGATGGTGTGCAGTCGTGTGTTAGCAGGGTGAATAGAAGGGGGCTCAGTACACATCCTTGTGGGGTCCTCATTGCTAGCAACATTAGCATTTGGAGGTCAGACAGGAGCCTAAGAAAAGCACAAAGAAAAACAAGATTATAACCAGGCAATACCAAAAAACAATATAATAAAACAAAACAGCCAGCCACTAGGGAGCACAAGCCATTGTATCTCTTGTGCCGGTCCCAAGCCCGGGTAAATGGTGAGGGTTGTGTCAGGAATGGCATCCGATGTAAAACACTTGCCAAAACCATAATGCGAGTTCATCAAAGTGAAACCATACCAGATCGGTCGAGGCCCGGGTTAACAACGTCCGCCACCGGTGCTGTTGACAAACAGGGTGCCGGCGGAAATTGTACTACTGTTAGTCGAAGACGCCGAGGAGGAAAACGTGTCAGGAGACAGAGGGAGAGGAGGAAAGTGAAGAATGTAGGACTGAGGGTTGCAACTCTAAATGTGGGGACAATGACAGGCAAAGGTAGAGAGCTGGCTGACATGATGCAGAGAAGAAAGGTAGATGTTTTATGTGTCCAAGAGACCAAGTGGAAGGGCAGCAAGGCTCACAGTATTGGAGCAGGGTTTAAACTGTTTTACCATGGTGTGGATAGAAAGAGAAATGGAGTAGGGGTGGTCCTGAAGGAGGAGTTGGCAAAGAATGTAGTAGAGGTGAAGAGAGTGTCAGATAGGGTGATGTGTCTAAAGGTAGAAGTAGAAGGTCTGATGCTAAACATAGTAAGTGGTTATGCTCCACAGGTTGGATGTGATGGGGAGGAGAAAGATAAATTTTGGAAAGATTTGGATGAAGTGATAGAGAGTATTCCCAGGGAGGAAAGAGTGGTGATTGGAGCAGACCTGAATGGACATGTTGGTGAAGGAAACAGAGGGGATGAGGAAGTGATGGGTAGGTTTGGTGTCAAGGAAAGAAACCAGGAAGGACAGATGGTGGTGGATTTTGCCAAGAGAATGGAAATGGCTATAGTCAATACCTATTTCCAAAAGAGGGAGGAACATAGAGTGACCTATAAGAGTGGAGGAAGGAGTACACAGGTCGATTACATTCTGTGTAGAAGAGGAAACCTGAGAGAGATTGGAGACTGTAAGGTTGTAGCAGGGGAGAGCGTGGCCAGACAGCATCGGATGGTTGTGTGTAGAATGACTGTTGTTGCGAAGAAGAGAACAAGAGTAAAACCAGAGAAGAAGACCAAATGGTGGAAGCTAAAGAAGGAAGAATGTTGTGAGAAATTCAGAGACGAGCTGTTAAAGGCTCTGGGTGGTAAGAAAGAGCTTCCAAGTGACTGGGCTACTACAGCAACAGTAATTAGAGAGACAGGTAGGAAGGTACTTGGTGTGTCATCTGGACAAAGAATGGAAGATAAGGAAACCTGGTGGTGGAATAGTGAAGTGCAGGACGCCATTCAAAGAAAGAGATTAGCCAAGAAGAAATATGACTGTGAGAGGACTGAAGAGCGGAGACAGGAATATAAGGAGATGGGACATAGAGCAAAGAGGGAAGTAGCTAAGGCAAAGCAGAGGGCGTACAATGAGTTATATGGGAGACTGGACACTAAAGAGGGCGAGAAGGACTTGTACCGATTGGCAAGACAGAGGGATCAGGCTGGAAAGGATGTGCAGCAGGTTAGGCTTATTAAATATGGGAATGGGAATGTTCTAACAAGTGAGGAGAGTGTGATGGGAAGATGGAAGGATTACTTTGAGGAGCTAATGAATGAAGAGAATGAAAGAGAAAGAAGAGTGGAGGTAATAGAAACTGTGGACCAGGAAGTGGGAAAAATTAGTGAGGGTGAAGTCCGGAAAGCTCTGAAAAGAATGAAGAAGGGGAAGGCAGTAGGACCTGATGACATACCAGTGGAGGTTTGGAAATGCCTTGGAGAGATGGCAGTGAGGTTTTTGACTCAAATATTTAATGGAATATTTGAGGGTGAGAAAATGCCTGAAGAATGGAGAAGAAGTGTGCTGGTTCCCATTTTTAAGAACAAGGGTGATGTACAGAGTTGTAGCAACTACAGGGGAATTAAGTTGATGAGCCACACAATGAAGATCTGGGAGAGAGTTGTGGAAGGAAGGCTTAGACAAGAGGTGACTATCTGTGAGCAGCAGTATGGTTTCATGCCAAGAAAGAGCACCACAGATGCATCTTTGCTTTGAGGATGTTGATAGAGAAGTACAGAGAGGGTCAGAAAGAACTCCATTGTGTGTTTGTGGATTTAGAAAAAGCATATGACAGGGTACCAAGAGAAGAGGTGTGGTATTGCATGAGGAAATCTGGAGTGGCAGAAAAGTATGTTAGACTGGTACAGGACATGTATGAGGACAGCAGGACAGTGGTGAGATGTGCTGTAGGAGTGACAGATAGCTTCAAGGTGGCGGTGGGAGTGCATCAAGGATCGGCTCTGAGCCCCTTCTTGTTTGTTCTGGTGATGGACCGACTAACAGATGAGGTCAGGCAGGAATCCCCATGGACTATGATGTTTGCAGATGACATTGTGATCTGTGGTGAGAATAGGGAACAGGTGGAAGACAACTTGGAGAGGTGGAGGTATGCACTTGAAAGAAGAGGAATGAAAGTCAGCCGTAGTAAGACAGAGTACATGTGTGTGAATGAGAGGGAGGCCAGTGGAACAGTGAGGCTACAAGGAGCAGAGGTCACAAAGGTGCAGGACTTCAAGTACTTGGGGTCCACTGTCCAGGAAAATGGGGAATGTGGTAAAGAGGTGAAGAAGAGAGTCCAGGCAGGATGGAGTGGATGGAGAAAAGTTTCAGGAGTGATTTGTGACAAAAAGGTGTCAGCAAAGGTCAAAGGAAAAGTTTACAAGACAGTGGTGAGACCAGCTATGTTGTATGGTCTGGAGACAGAGACATGGACAAAAAGACAGGAGAAAGAACTGGAAGTGGCAGAAATGAAGATGCTGAGGTTCTCCTTAGGAGTGACAAGGATGGATAAGATCAGGAATGAGATCATCAGAGGTACAGCACATGTTGAACAACTGGGAGATAAAGTTAGGGAGGCCAGACTGAGATGGTTTGGACATGTCCAGAGGAGGGACAGTGGGTATATTGGTAGAAGGATGTTAGAAATGCAGCTGCCAGGAAAAAGACAAAGAGGGAGACCAAAGAGGAGATATATGGATGCAGTTAGAGAGGACATGAAGGTAGTTGGAGTGAGGACAGAGGATGCAGAGGACAGAGTGAGGTGGAGGAGGATGACTCGCTGTGGCGACCCCTGAAAAGGGAAAAGCCGAAAGAAGAAGAATATAATAAAACAAAAACAAACAAACATAAGAAATTGTCATAACTTACGTGTGCATGTAGTCAGCTGGAGGCTCTCAACACATTTAGTCAAGTATTAGAGAATTCAGTGAGGCCTAGGTCAGAGGATATGGACATCAGAGATTGTAAAATAAATTCAAATCATGCAGGTAACAATTAATGAAGAACCCCAACTGACATAATTAGAAGTAAAAGCCAAAATACTGTATATAAAATGACCAATAAATACACTTGAAATGCATCAATTAAATTAAAAAAAGGAGAACTTTACCTCATGTTTTATAATTTAATTTACCTTCATATTTATTTTTATGCTTTGTTCCAATAAACTTTACATACTGTTTTTAAAAACATATTTTTGTGTTCCTTTTTACTTGTATCTGCATTTGTGCCTCCCAATATTTATATTGTAAATATTTATTTATTTTATATTTATTCCCCCAAAAGTCTTTTTATTTCCATGTGTTTTTACACTTCTCTGTCACCCGTTTTTACTTCATCTTATGTATTTCTGTCTCATGATGTAAATAAGGTGGGCAGAGCTTCTTGGGTCAGCTCCACTTCTATTGGTCAAAAAAACAGGAAGGAGCAGGATCCATGTGTAGATCTACTGTGCATGAAGCAGAAATGCATAAGGTAAAGTCAAAACAGGAGACATAGAAATGTAAGACCCATTTAAAAAAGAAAAACTTGTGGGAAAAAAAATATAAACAATAATTGAATATAAACATTAAAAGGCACAAATGCATCTACAAGAAAAACAAAAATATATATTTTAAAAATACAGTAAAATGTAAATTATAAGCAGAAATATATAATTTATTGGAACTAACCTGGAAAATAAAAAGGTCAATTAAATTATATAACATGAAGTAAATTTCTCCTTTGTAATTTAATTTGTGCATTTTTAGTGTATTTATTAATTTATCAGTCCATTCATATACATGCTTTTACTTCTAATTACAGTATGTCAGTTTTGATCTTCCATAACAATGAACATACCAAACAATGGAAAACAAAAACCAAAGTAGCCAGCACTTACCCATTACAGGGTTGGCCTCACAGGTACTTCTTTGTGTACAACTGGATCCAGAAGCTTTAGGTATTTTTCTCCCAGACTAGCCGAGGGAAAAAAAAGACAATGTAGTACTGAAATGTGTGTGTATACAGTATTTAAATGTTAAAATTTACAGATTATACCTGACAACAGGTCCAGAGGAAAATGTTGGAGCAGGTAGGTGGGACTCGAGACCTTTAAAACAAAAGTACATTTACTCTTAAAGTACAAATGATATGGTTGCAGACGTACTAACCAAACCAGCAACCAAGATGAAGTTGAAAAAGTATGAAATGTTTGTTTGGTGTATGAAGAATTTATTTAGGTTTGAAACATTAAGAGCCTGAGGGAGTTACCCAAAATGTGAGCAAGTGGGGGTGTTGACATTATGAATGTTTTTGTATTGCTCTCATTTTGTTTGAATTTGTTTTTCTTTATAGGCTTGTTTTGTATAGGATGCTCAGATGCATCATGTGACTTAATTTACTGCACCTGTGCAGCTTTAATTAATAAAAGGTGTGTGCTCCTTCAAACATCTCTCTGGGTGAATGAAGTGGAGCAACATGAAACCAAACCATGTTCAAGCGTCACGTTTAATGCTGAGAGCCAAAGGTGGGCACAGACCGCTAGGGGAGCGCTAAATCGCTATTCCGCTTACAGTGGACCTAAACTTTTTGTCAGCGTTTTTGTGAATTGACTAACTTTTATAATTCATAAGCGGATTTCTGCTATTTTTATTTAAAATGCAGTACCGCTAATAACTAATTATCTATCAGTAAAAACCAATAAACTTATTTACAAGCTCATAATGCTGCTTGTTTTACCTTTTTCCCTACCGTAAACAGCAGAGAGGAGGAGGGTGTGAGGGTGAGGGAGGGTTGGAGGGGGGAGGGAGCAGAGGGGGGGATCTACCATGTAGGTAAATGCCTGGGGATCCCATCAGCATGAGGCCCCGGCCCCGCCGCGCCCCGGCCAGTCACCTAATTCCTAACATTGATCCTGCTTGTTAATCTACATTTAACATAAAAATAATTATAGTTACGATGAAAACAATCATTAAATAAGCAATTTAAAAAACGGTTGATTTCATTATCCCCCTACTAAAAATGGACTATTCCATCTCGACAGCTTCCGGGTTAGAGGTGAACTCAGAGGCTAATTCCGTGGCTAGCTGTTTGTGCTGGGTACTTGGACAAATCCTTAGAAAACCCAGCTGTTTCAAGCCAAATTAACGCGGCCGGGGGATTCTATTTTGTGTTCTGTGTATACCACGCGACGGTGAGTCGTTATTTTCATGTATTTTTATTACTTTTCATTAAATCTGTTGAGTACCTATAGACGCTAACTGTCTGCCGGTTGGTTGTGGGTTACTAATGGAAATCCTTAGAAAACCCAGCTGTTTCAAGCCAAATTAACGTGGCCGAAGGATTTTATTGTGCGTTTTGTGTCGACCATTCGACGGCGAGTCGTTAGTTTTATGTATTTGGGTTACTTTCATCATGTATAAATGCCGTGGCGACACACCCGTGTATTTGAGATTTAAACGTGGTGTTGACCGATGCTGCCTTTTTGGGTGAGCAGGTACTCATCGATCTGTTCACCAAATATAACACACCCATCCCCTCCAGTGCAGCTGGAGATGAGCACAGAAGAACAGTCAGAGTAGCCTGAAGTTGAGGAAGGGCAGGGAATAAAACTGTTACACTAAGTGACTAAAAACATTTTTTTTCTATTTCTCATGTTTTATAATCAAAAAAGGCGTTCAATACAAGATCAACTGGACTTTATTTGTTGCAGAAAACGTTTCACCCTTTATCCAAAAGGCTTTTTCAATCCAGAATGGCAGCTGTAAGACTGAGAAGAAGTTTTATACTAATAAAACGCATAAAACTTCAGTCTCACAGCTGCCATTCTGAACGTTTTCTGCAACAAATAAAGTCCAGTTGATCTTGTATTGAACGCCTTTTTTGATTTTATCATGTCCTGGACGACTGAGAATTTTCACCAGCTTATGTTTTATAGGCATTTTGTTGTGTATATACTTTTTATATTTTTATATATTTGTTTAATCACATTGTGTTTATTTACTCATGGCCACCACAATTTTTGAGTAGATGTGTTTTTTCAGTAATACAGTAAAATAGTGTCTGGAAATGTTTTTTTATTTCTTCTTTATTTCTTTCCAAAGAAAATCAAGGTTTTCATGCATGCACATGACATGTGCACAGAAATTAACAAGCACAAATTCACAGCTTTTTCATTTTGTGGCTTAAAAATAAATCATTAAATAATAAACAATAAACTTTATTTGTATAGCACCTTCGTCATCTGTATACCCATAATGCATTGCAGGGCACTTCAGTTTTCCAGAAAACAGTTAAAAATAAGTTTATCGATGCATTTTTAATGAAAAATCTACAATAAACAAACAAAAAAAGGACAAAGAAGCAGTCGAAAAGCATTCCACACATTAAACAACTTTTAAAATTTTGGACCCTGAGTGAAAGTTGTATTTTAATAGATGACACCCGGAGCGAATCGCTGTTAAAAAGTAGGGCAAGGTGAGGTGTATATTAGTTTATACGCCTGTAGTTGGCAGTGTGGTGCAGATATTGCAAAACGTTGCTGGCTACAAATTGTTGAATATAAATACAGGTAGTCCCCGAATTACGAGCGCTCTGATCTGCGAGGTCCCAGA
Organism: Garcialebias charrua; assembly: GCA_038048925.1. Lineage (NCBI taxonomy): Eukaryota > Metazoa > Chordata > Actinopteri > Cyprinodontiformes > Rivulidae > Garcialebias > Garcialebias charrua. The sequence goes on along the minus strand of JBBPBX010007920.1, from coordinate 1,278 downwards.
CTTACGAGCTGCACATTTTTGGAAAAAACGAAAAAAATACCGAGTTTTCATGTGTTTTTTCACTTCAGTTAGCAAGTTAAGCATATAAACACACGTTTCCGATCATTTTTATGCACTCAAAAGTAGTTTTTAGATGAAAATAGAGTGTTTTTAGGTGCGCTGGCGAAATTTACGAGCGGACTTCCGGGTTGCGAATTTTTGGAAAAAACGAAAAAAATACTGAGTTTTCATGTGTTTTTCCACTACAGTTAGCAAGTTAAGCATATAAACACACGTTTCCGATCATTTTTATGCACTCAAAAGTAGTTTTTAGATGAAAATAGAGTGTTTTTAGGTGCGCTGGCGAAATTTACGAGCGGACTTCCGGGTTGCGAATTTTTGGAAAAAACGAAAAAAATACTGAGTTTTCATGTGTTTTTTCACTACAGTTAGCAAGTTAAGCATATAAACACACGTTTCCGATCATTTTTATGCACTCAAAAGTAGTTTATAGATGAAAATAGAGTGTTTTTAGGTGCGCTGGCGAAATTTACGAGCGGACTTCCGGGTTTACGAGAGCAATGGCGGCCGTTCCAAATTACGAGATTTCCGGTTTACGAGCGCCCCCTTGTGACGGATCTCGCTCGTAAATCGGGGAATACCTGTAGCGGATTAGATTAGCTTCCCCTAATTTTGATAAGGCCTTTGTGCATTTGAAATTGTGGACCTAAAAAAATTAATAAGCGTTTTAGAAATTGTGGAACTAATTTTTTAATTAGCGGTGCCCAGCTTTGCTGAGAGCAAAGTGAACTCTGTCAACAAAAAATCAGTGTCTTAATTGCTTTACTCAAACTACCGGTACTTAGAAATTACCTCTCAATGACGAGTGGCTCACTTTACCGCAGTTCTCAAGGCTAGGTTCTGAGTCTGATCCAGTTGTGTCAGATGGGGTTGGATTGAAGAGCTGAGAGCAGAGAGGCACAGCTGATCTCTGACAACCTGCAGAATCAAAGAGAACATGTGAGAAATCTTTAGTTTCTGTTCTACATGCATCACTTTGATGCTTCCATCAACTTAGAGACAAATAAAGAGCATTCAAACCTAAAGATTCGCATCAACAAGGGACAAACACCTCTGCTGTGTTACTATGAACAGTTTAGCACCACCACCACCAAAGTCTGGCACTCATATTAGCCTGCCTGTGTGTCTGTTAGCAAAATATCTCATGTTCCAGTAAATCTTTAATGAAACTCTCAGAAAGTAATTGACTCTCAAGACCTCGTGAATGAGATATATCTT